>BFEA01000039.1:4647759-4658561 GCA_003427395.1 Chara braunii
CCTAGTCGACCAACGTCCGCTTCATACCTAGTAGATCAGCGCCCTCGGAACGGACGGCGATCGGGTCCACTTGGCGTTAACCAAACGTATCTATACTACGACGATCGAGCAAACGCCCTCGGCTGACCTACCTCTGCAATTGCATCTAAAAGCTTTCGTACGTGGGTCAGTAGCTCGATAGGAATACGCCTCTAAGGGTGATGACAACCCCTTAGAGAAGCAAGCTTATGCCCCCCGAAAACTTGTCCTGTCGTAGGGGACCACGGGATGTACAGCTGGCACACCCGGCTAGAGCGGCGAAGGGACGACGCGACCACGACCGTCTCGATGGTCCGCAGAATAATGTATGCGTCGTCCCCGAGTTGTGTCTCTTGATTCTGGTTTTGTTTAAACTCTTGCGTGACATGGCCGAGAGGGCCCTCGCTCGCGAGGGGGCCGATGCGCTCGAGAGGTGGTGCCGTTGCCGGGGATAACGACAAGCTACCGGTGTCCCTGGTGGAACGACACTCGGGATTGGATGATGTAAAAATTATACTTTCTTTACTTAGCTAAGAGAAAGGTTAGTAACTGTGACCTCTATAGGAAAAGAATGGTAATTCTTTCTTGTACTTTTTATTCTCGTACATCTGGTACTAGCTTTTATCTCAAACTCATAAAGAAAGTTGAAGTTCAAAGTCATTTTAATAATGACTTTTAGTTCTAAGAACTATTATTGTGACTCTCGTTCACAGTAATTTGTAAGGCTCATTGATAGATGATTGAACATCTGTGGCATATTTTTATTGATGAAACGACATTCGAATAAGTTATTTTTATGGTTAAGCATAATACTTGCAAGTGAGACCTAAGATTGTTTCAATGGTTGTTAAATTATGAACCAGATAATTCGATCATTAATATAGTTTACGCCTTTTGCAGGGCGATAAAATGACGGGAGAAACTTTTAACGACATGCCTCTCTTCAAAGGCAGCGGGGTCGTTGAATTTTTACATGCCTTTCAGGCTTTGGCAACGCTAATGCTTTGAGGAGAAAATCACAAGTTCCTTTTCATTTTTGGATTTGTGATTGAAGAATTCAATTGAGGTTGAACATCTTCTACTCGCTTCTGGAATCTGGAACGAGTTCGAGAAGTTGATGATTGCCAAATTCTTGAAACCGCCCGAAGGAGAGAAAAGGGAAGAAAGCAGAAGTCATCATCATGAAGATATGACTGGAAGAACTCGGCTTGTAGAACAGAGGGATGTGGAAAGGGAAAATCTGCCAAGAATAGACGCCCCTCTCTTCGACGGTAATTTTGTTTCTACTTTCCTTGAAAAGTTTGAGCAGCTTGCACACATCAACAATTGGGATGCGCCTCAGATGTTGAGGCGAGTTCTTAGATATGTCGACAAAGATCTCGTGAGTATAGTCCAGCGAATAATTGAGACTTCATTAGTGTGGCTTCATTTTCGTGATGCCATGTTAGACGAATTTTGGTTAGGTGATACAGTAACAACAATTGAGGATTTGAGGAATGTTGAGCGAGATGCATATGTAGTAAAGGAAAAGTTTTTGACTGAATTTGAACGGGTGACTCGTCGAATTCAGGGATTGACAGATAGACAGAAGTGTCTTGCTTTTCTTTAAACGTTTTCTGAAGGGGAGTTGTGTTTGCTTACCCGAGGAGAAAGTTGTAAATTCAATTGGGAAAGAATTCGGTCAAATTTTATTGACCGATAATTTAGTAGAATATTTGACTAGACTCTTCGATTAAAGCTTCGCTTACAGAAAATTGAGAGTGTGTGTCGAGTTGACAAGCGAAAGAGAAATTCAGATCTCGTGACGAATCTCTCAGAAATCATAGGAATACTGGAAAAAGAAAAGGACGATTGTTGTCATGAGTATCAAAAGATAAGGATAAAACGTTCTTTGGAGGACCAATGTGAGCGAGATAGGGACAATGAGGGAGATCGGTTGGATAATTCTTCAATGTCAACTACTCAAGATTGCGAGTCGGTGTCTCGAAATCAACGAGACCAGCGAGTAAAGGAAGAGAGATCCTATTGGAAGAATATTACCTGTAAGAGATGTGGTAGTACCAGACACACTCCGAGTAGATGCAAGAGATTGACGGTTACAGAAAAATAAATTGTCAAAATTATGATTTCAATTCCTGAGTTGATTATGAACTCAAAACATTTTTTTGTAAGATTAATACGATAAACTCAAAGTTGATGTTTCGTTTGATATCATTTTTATGACACGAGAATTCTGGCTGATTTGATATGTTCATTCTATTATCTATTGAAAAATTATCCAATCAGTTTATTATTGAAGAATATACGATAAGGATCACTATGAAATTTCATGTGAAAGCATTTGTTTTGTTGTTGTGAGTATTTCGTTGAATGTAAGTTGTTGAGAAATTGTGAATTTGTAGGTAGATGACTATGGTTGCTACGAGGGGAGAAGTGACTACCTCTCCTTGTGTTAGACATAATCACCGTACCCCTATAACCAGGGTCTGGCCAGCCTTGGTTGTAGAAGGTAAGGTTGTTTTACTCTACATGTGACAAATTGATGAATGAAGACACTGAAATTTGGATGGAATATGAAGAAGTTTGAATCGCAATCAAGACCTGGTCCCGAATGAATCTCATTTATTTCATGATGAATATTATGGAATGTTATGGCGACTACTGAGGAATGATTATCAAAAAGAGGATCGACTTCCATCAGCAGACTGGGGAGTGGCTTCCATCAGCAACTGGGGACTTGTTCCCATCAGTAGACTGGGAGATCATTCTCATCAGCAACTAGGGAGTCATTTTCATATTCATGGAATGAAAGACCCACAGGGGGTTAAGCCTGTGAAAGACCATGGATTGACTCCGATCATCAGACTGGGGAGTGGCTTCCATCAACAACTGGGGACTTGCTCTCATCAGTGGACTGGGAAGCCATTCCCATCAGCACCTGGGGAGTCATTTCCATATTGGATGGAATGAAAGACCCGCAGGGGGTTAAGCCTGTGAAAGACTTATAACAGGATGATCTCACAACTCGATTTTATCAGTGGACTGGGGAGTGGTTCCCATCAACAGACTGGGGAGTGACTTCCATCAGCAACTGGGGACTTGTTCCCATCGGTAGACTGGGAGATCATTCCCATCAGCAACTGGGGAGTCATTCCAATCAGAAAGCTGGAAAGTAATTCCCATAAGTACACTGTGGATTGGTTCCCATCAGCAGACTGGGGAGTGACTTCCATCAGCAACCGGGGACTCGTTCCCATCAGTGGACTGGGAGGTTAATCTCATCAGCAATTGGGGAATCATTCCTATCAGTAAACTGGGGAATAGTTATGTGACAAGGAACTTGTCTTAATCAGAACATTTGTTGAATTGAAAAATTGGTTGAGTTGTGATGTGACTGTTTCCTTTTGAAAGACCTACATGGGGATGATCCTGTGAAAGGACCTGCAGGGGGATGCTCTTGTCAAAAGACCTGCAGGGGAATGATCCTATCGAATGAGTGAATTGTAAGACTTCTGAAGATTAAAATCCAGTTTTATTGTTGAATATTGATGTGAGAATTTCAGTTATGTTCCGAATGTTTGTTGAATTGTTGAGTATCGTAAGTGTTGCTTTCACATGGGAATTTCGTAAGAATCCTAATTTTTATTTAGATAGTGAACGACAGAGAGTGTCGTTCCTTGAATATTGGTAAAAACTCTCCGGCTTCGTTCCGGATGGTTGCTTGATTACTTATACGAAGTATCTATTAAAATCTTATGTAGTTTCTATTATTATCTTGATGAAGAGCGACGGGAACGTCGCTCAGTAAGACCATTCATAAATGATGAATTTTGAACTACCGAGGGAATGACTCGGATTTTGGTATAAGCTTCGGGCTAATTATAATTGGGAGAATTTTTGTTATTATTTTTACAAAGGAGTTCCATAAGAATCCAGACAAACCTATATTATTTGTTAATATAGGATGAATGACGTGGAAGTCATTCAATGGGGTCTGGGAATGCTGTCGGGGCAAATACCCTGACAAGGGTATTCGCCGGGAATTTTTAACGTCGGACGTTGTCCGACTCTTCGTTGGGTTAAAAGACTTGATGTAACCGACGTTTGCCAAAAGTTTATTTAGACCTGACCCATGACTGAGGAACTAAAAGTTTTCGAGCTTTAGTCCGAACGCATGTAGCGTCCGAGAATAACGGATGTGCAATGTTTCGCGGACATGGGAACGCTAAAGTTAGACCGTTTCTATTTAAAAAAATGCGATTCAGGGCCTAAGTAGGCTACAAAGAAGGATGCGCCGGGTATAGGATCGCGGCACGAGAGGAATAGGAAGGGCTGCCGAGTTGACCTCGAGCCAAGGGGAGGGCCAACAGGCCTATGCCGAGGCCTACCCGATGGGTGGCCCCGGAGCCATGGATGGGTTGCCATCCACGAGGAAGCGGCAGTACGTAGAACCCTCCTAGGCCACCAGCCGGTGAGGCCTGCAAGGCCACAGGCAAAATAGGCCTGTTAGGCTACAGGTAGGCAGGTTTTGCAGGCCTCATGTAGGCAAGGCCTGCAAGGCTGTAGGTAGATTGCCTACTGGGCATTATAGCTCTTCATATATGAGGGTTGCTCTTATCCTAATGTGAAATAGGAGTTAGCCCAGTAGGTAACGTACCAGCTTGATACACCGCATATGCGGGGATCAAAGCCAATAGGCCCATTGGCTAGCTCCTTCCTTTTGGAGCAGCCCTACTTTATGGCGCGGCCGTTTTCGACCGTGCGATCGATAAAATGGCACGGCTGAAAAACAACCGCGCAGAGAGTAGCATGACCTACGCAAGGATGACATGATTTTTTTATTTTCTGAAATTTGAAATAGCAGCTTGACGAGGCACTGCTTCTTCCGCTGGGAAAGGGGGAAACTCGTTTTCATTTTGCACATCTGGTGAATAGGGTGGTGAGGGTCATTTTTTGTGAGGTTGCACAGCCCCACCATGCCCTGAATCCATTTGGATTTGGACTCTGGTCTGCATTTCAACAGTTCATGGCTGGGCCTTGAAGCCACAACCTTCCAAATGGCGTTGTTAGGTCAATGGGCAAAAAAAAAAATGAAAAAAAAAAATGAAAAAAATAAAAAATGAAAAAGTGGATCAAGATTTTGAGAAAATCTGTATTTTGCAGTTTGCGCCTATATTTGTTTAGTGGCGTAAATGATTTTTGTTGTCTCTAAAAAATTTTATCTGAGTAGGTGGGCACCTATGCCACGCGCATGAAGGTTTTCATTTTTTTTTTATTTGACAAAATTTTAATTAAAAATCGTCAGAGTCGGGGTACTTTTTGCATCCCGCTCTGAGCCTGTCGAGATTTTAGCTCGTGATTATCATGAGTTGTTCTTCCCTCCCCCAACCTTAGCACTGAGCTGGCACCCCTCAGAACGGGTGCCAGAAAGAAAAAAGGCAGCCAATGGTTGTCCAGGAGTTAGCTGTAGCCATTTGGCTGCCTATTTTTAATGTGGGAGACCACGATGGAAAAAAACAAAACGTAGAGAAAGACCATGGCTCAGAATTCTTCAACCCATAACCACAGCAAGTGAGTGCAGCTTCGGCCTTTTTAAGGTCTGGCTGTGACTCTTGCTTCCATGAGCAGACTGAGCCTTCAAGGCTTTGAAGCCTCCGAATTGGCAGCCCTCCAGAAAGCAAAGGGCTTGACTTATCCGCTTTGTACTGAAGCCCTATGAGGGCTGCTTGGGCTCAAACCCATGCGGACGGAGCTTGCCCCCATTTTTAATGAGAGGCTGCTCCCGAACTTGGGTCCAGAGCCCGATGAGACAGCTTGAAGTCATCATCACAGGATGTACAAGCCTGCAAAGGGACACATATATATACACAAGGCGAAGCAAGCTGGACAATGAAAGTTNTATATACACAAGGCGAAGCAAGCTGGACAATGAAAGTTATGGGTCACAACAACTCTAATTCCACGGTGACAGCAGAGGAAGCAAGGAGAAGTGACAAGTGGCAGTCACAGAGTGATTTCGGGATGCAGCAGCTCAAGTGAAGGCAGATAGAGGCACATATGGACCCAAAGCTAAAGTGATGTGAATGCCCCACCTCCACGACTATATTAGGAAGGGGTGGACCCAAGCAAAGGCATAACGGAGCAGCAGCTTGACATAACATATGAGGCTATGGGCGAGTAGTGAGATCTAAGGCTTGATACGTGACACTCAGGAGCTTAGGAGTGGACTGAGGTCCGGGAGCAGCTAAGCACAGCTAGGAGGGGCGTGGAGGAGCTGCCGGTAGGAGTTGTTGCTACTAGAGGAAGTGTTGCCTGGAGGAGGAGAGTGGAGGTCTGCAATAGAGGCTGAGAGAAGAGGCTATCATAGCCACCATCTCAGCAAGGGTGGAGGTGCTGCTGGCTATAGCCACAGTCATAACGACAGTCGTGAGGAAGGCACTGCTAACTTCTTCGGTAACTGCGGCGGCGACGCAGACTTTTACGGCGGTGGTACGAAAGTGCTGCCGAACTTTTGCGGCGGCGACGCAGGCTTTTACGGCGGTGGTACAGAAGTGTTGCCGAACTTTTGCGGCGGCGACGCAGGCTTTTACGGCAGTGGTACGGAAGTGCTGCCGAACTTTTGTGATGGCGACGCAGACTTTTACGGCGATGGTACGGAAGTGCTGCCGAACTTTTGTGGTGGCGACGCAGGCTTAACCGCGGTGGTGCGGAACTGCTGCAAAAATTCTATGGCGACGGCACGAGGCTTTACAGCGGCAGTGCGGAAGCGCTGTTGGAAATTTTGGCAACGTCGGCACAGGGTTTACGACGGTGACGGCAGTAATTTTACATTGAGCGGCAGTTGGGCCTTGGCACAGGGAAGGTGCCACTAGAGTGGGGTATCTAGAGGCGGAGTGGACTTGGAGGCGCAGTGTCGCTGTGACAATAGAAGCTAGTAGCGACGATACTTACTGAAAAATAGGTAAGGGGGTGTTGTGGCAAGTGATCGCAGCAAGAGAGTGGTTTGGATCACTTTGCTGACGACTGGGGAAGACTATCGGCGCATCAAAGGGAGCGTAATTTTATACGGTCTTCTTGAGTGTACCGTTAAACTTCACTCAAGGTCAGTTGAATGACTCTGACTTCCTTTCATGCCTGTGTGGACCCGCACTTTGCTTGACCCTGTTCGTTTTGAATATTCAAAAGAAAAGGTAGAGGAAAGTTGTGCAAGTCATGCATGTGAATGGAAAAGTCTGACTCGAGTATGGGATTGTACTGTTTTTCTTTCGAACATGTTTCCTTTGCCGTCTGTGCAGGTAGGTAGAGGGATGCTTACAAAGGAGATTGATTATGCCTATTTGAGATGAAGGAATTGATTGTCTTCTTTCTGCCTTTCACTTGCCTGCTTGTCAAAAAGAACTTGTTGTTTTGGAAAAATGTTATTCAACATGTATTGAAGAATGAATTCTATTGAAATAAAGCATAGGTCAAACGAATTTCGCTTTTCCCAAGGATTGACCCATTCTATCCCGAACGATTTTATCTACTTGTACCTGTCTAAATGATTATCATTTTCTTTATCTCTTCTAATTTCTTTTCGTCTAAGTTACCCCCGGGACTTAGGAGAAAAAATATATATATATGAAAGTTACTTGCGGTGGACGCATCCACTATCTCTAGGAAGCATCTGGGGCGGGGGTTCGTTGCTTCAGGAGCCGACCCTGTTATCGACCTAGAGTGGACCGTTCTACGGGGGGTACTTACCGATTAGGTGGAGACGGTCCGACTTCTGAGATCCGAGTCTTGTGCTCGGACGAGGAGGAGGAGTACCCCAGACCACTTCCTAGAGGAAGAGGCATGTAACAAGTCAAGCAATGCCCTTGATCAAGAATCAATCGCAAAGTACCTTGTCATCCGAAAACATTGAAAACGGATGAAGGCATGTATGTGCGTCGAGTTCCAGGTCGGCAGTAGGCTGGAATGAAAGACTTTGGCAACGCATCTCATCAAATCAAGACTAAGGCAGCCGACTACCTTGTCGGCTGCATCTATGTTATTGTCGGTGACCACTCCTTGTTGGCGGTTGTATGATTGCTTTGTGGTGTTCAATCTGAGATGGTCGGATTTTATTTCGATCTTGTGTTATTGGATRTACTATTGTATGGTGATTCGAATACTTTAATTATCATATCATATTGGATATTTYTGTCGACGACGGTAGATTTTCTTTTGATGTAATTGTTTGTGAATGTTATAATTCTCTTTGGCTATATGTCTAAAGGGACTAGGATGAATTTGGGTTTCACGCTTGGTTGAGACCGTCCTAGTCGACCAACGTCCGCTTCATACCTAGTAGATCAGCGCCCTCGGAACGGACGGCGATCGGGTCCACTTGGCGTTAACCAAACGTATCTATANCCTAGTCGACCAACGTCCGCTTCATACCTAGTAGATCAGCGCCCTCGGAACGGACGGCGATCGGGTCCACTTGGCGTTAACCAAACGTATCTATAGTACGGTAATCGAGCAAACCCCCTCGGCTGACCTACCTCTGCAATTGCATCTAAAAACTTTCGCATGTGGGTCAGTAGCTCGGTAGGGATACTCCTCTAAGGGTGGTGACAGCCCCTTAGCAAGCTTATGCCCATTTGTCTTGTCGTAGGGGACCGCAGGATGTACAGCTGGCGCACCCGGCTAGAGAGGCGAAGGGACGACGCGACCGCGACCGTCTCGACGGTCCGTAGGATAATGTATGCGTCGTCCCCGAGTTGTGTCTCTTGATTTTGGTTTTGTTTAAACTCCTGCGTGACATGGCCGGGAGGGCCCTCGCTCGTGCGGGGGCTGATGCGCTCGATACCGGAGCATCTGAAGAATATATTGGGTCAACTGCCACAACAAGAAGAGCGCTTGCAAGCTATTTTGGAAACCATCCCCGAACCGTGGAAGCACCTGCTGGGTCCGGAGGGTGTAGACCCTCCTGGTACCTAGTATGAACGGGATAACGGGGATGCAGTCTGGTACTGCAGGTTGGAGAGCTGGACAGCAGATGGAATAGGCAAATGTTGGCTTGAAACGTACAGAAGGGTTCTTCCAAACCAGCCTGTGCTGGAGAGATACGGAATTCAGCTGAAGTACGGTCTCTTAGACCCAAAGGAAGTCAGGGTGAATACGAGACCTACTCCGCAGGAGGCCTCCCCCCTGTCCCATACTTGGTTGGCAACGGGACCCCGCTTTGCCAGATGAAGATTGACCATGCAGGCTGGGGCTGGCAGGTGGAAGGTGAAACAATCAGAGGGCTGGAGAAATTGTCTACGTCCTTGATCTTGAAAAGAAGATCCTTGTCGGCCCCGCTGTGCACCAAGATAGCAAACCGTTCGGCGAAAGAGGCATCATGATTGATTCCTCCCTCGGACTTAGAGCTCTCCAAATTGTGGGCACAATTGAAAGCATTCCCATCTCAAAAACTGGCTTCACTATTGTGGCTCCAGTCCCACTTGGTAGTCCCAACATCACAGTGGTTAAGAAACAAAGGAATGGACGTCAACTCCACATGTGACAGATGTTAGGCGGCACAGGAGACTATGAGCCACCTTTGGTGGGAATGGTCGAAATCTAAGAAGTTGTGGGGTTGGTGGGAGAGATACTGACAGTGAATAATGGGTGATGATTCGATGACGGATCAGCTTGGAGGTCTCCCTCAGACCCAAAGTAGCTGTGAAGGGTGGGGTTACGTGGCACAAGTCGCCAGGGCAGCGATGCTATGGGTCATCTGGCTGGACAAAAACAGATTGAGGTTTAAAGGGGAAGGGTTACCAAAGAGACAGGCAGAAGCACTGTTCAGATCGTTGATGGTCAAGTCCATTTGGGCGGACTGGACTAAAAAGGCGGATCAGGGAAAGCGGCAAAAACGATTGCCTGGTTCCGAAACACCTGGGCGCTCAGCGATCGGCTGACCTCAATCTCCATGGATGGGAACTTGGTCATCAGCAGGTGGTTAGAGCACAGGGACAATTAGGACCCAGTCATTTATTTAGAGCCAACCTGGTGTATGGAAGACAGAGGGGCCCACCCGACCCCAGATGTCAATTTGGTATTGAGTAGAAGGCTAGAAAGTTGGTAGGAGTAGGTGGGTAGTATTTCCCGAACCAGGACACTTTGTTCGAGGCCGGCTCCTGGTCCGAACCGCGGGAGGTTACACTGGTGTGGGGGGTGGTTGAGTGTCACGGTTACCAGGAACTGAGTCAGTTCCAACCGACCGTTGTGGGCCGGTACCAGGTCAGGTTAGGCCTTCCCGAAACAGCCAAGTCGTAGGGTGGAATTAGCTACGAGAGTAGCAGGTAGGTAGGGGAGAAGTAGGACAGGCAAGTGAGCGAATCGTGCGTCTGATTGAAGTCAGGAAGTTAGTGGGAAAATACCTTTTTCAGAGGACAAGAGTTGTAAAGGTCGTGTTCTGCTCTGGATTTGAGAAGGACTAGATTTTGGAAGAAGAATCAGCGGACTATTGAAATAAATTCCTAATTCTTGCAAAATAAATAAATAAAAAAATTCAGTGGAGTAATGATAAGCTAAATCGGTTGTTGCTGCTGAGATAACTCCGGGTTAAATTGTGAGGTTCCCAACCTCTCTCCGATTGTTTTCATAATAACTAGCTAAGCGTCCGCGGTGCGGGCGGTGGGGGCAATGCCCGCAAAAAAAAAAAAAAAAAAAAAAAAAAAAGTTACATCCAAACCAAATGCTAAATTTCAGCATTATTAACGAATTCAAGATTCTGAAACGGAACACGCATAGAGAGACAGAAAAAGGGA
>BFEA01000039.1:4662903-4681400 GCA_003427395.1 Chara braunii
TGTGTGTGTGTGTGTGTGTGTGTGTGTGTGTGTGTGTGTGTGTGTGTGTGTGTGTGTGTGTGTGTGTGTGTGTGTGTGTGTGTGTCTGTTTGTGTGTCTATCTATGTGTCTGTGTGTGTGTGTGTGTGCCCCAATGGGAGTGCGACGAAAAAGAGAAGAAAGCAGGAAAGTGAACAGTGGGAGCACGACGAAAAAGAAAAGAAAGCGGGAAAGCGAAAAAAGAAAAGAAGCGAGCAGCGGGAACGCGACGGACTGCCTGCACCGGAACTGGCCAAATGAAAAGAAAAAAAAAAAAGTGGGAGCGCGACAAAAAAGAAAAAAAAGCGAGAAAGCGAAAAAAAAAGAAACGAGCAGCGGGAACGCGACGGGCTGCCTGCATCGAAACTGATCAAACGAAAAAAAAAAAGGACGCGAAGCGGGGATGACGGTCGCTGCAGCGGCCAAAAAGGGGAAAGCAGTGCCAAAAGTGACAGAACGAGAAAAAAAAAGGGGGGGAAATGAGGGGGAAATGTGGGCGTGGGCGTAAGTGCGTGGGTCTGGATGGTTGTTGCTGCGGTGGGGGCCGGCGGCCAAAAAGGGGACAGCGGCGCCGAAAGCGACGGAACCAAAAAAAAAAAGGGGAAATGTGGGTGTGGGCGTGGGTGCGTGTGTTTGGATGGTTGCTGCTGCGGCGGGGGACGATGGGCGCTGCAGCGGCCGAAAAGAGGAAAGCGACGCCGAAAGCAATGAAATGAAAAAAAAAAAAAAAAAAAGTGGTCGTGGTCGTGGGCGTGGTCGTGGGTGCGTGGGTGTGGATGGTTGCTGTTGCGGCTGCCTGCGCCGCCCTGATGCCTTTTGCCGCTAACGGGAGCAAGAAAAGTGGGATAGCGGTGAAAACGAAAAAACTTGCCGCTAACGCGAGCAGAAAAATTGAGATCGTGACGAAAACGGAAAAAAAAAAAAAAAAAAGTGGGAAAGCGAAAAAAAAAAGAAGCGAGCGGGAAAGCGAAAAAATAAAAGAAGCGAGCAGCGGGAATGCGACAGACTGTCTGCACCGGAACTGACCAAACGAAAAAAAAAAAAGGGGATGACGGCCGCTGCAGCGGCCAAAAAAGAAAAAGCGGCGCCGAAAGCGACGGAACGAAAAAAAAAAAAGGGAAAGACGGCCGCAGCAGCGGCTAAAAAAAAAAGAAAAATCGAGCGGCCTAACTCAGTTGGTAAGGCACGCAAGTGGCATTCAGGAGGTCGTGGGTTCAATCCCCATTGGCCTCATGCACCTTCCTGGCATGCTTGGCGTCCGCCACCTAGAGATAGACCACTGGATCCCCCGATCAACATTGAGCAGAGTCTGCTGATGTTTGTAGGGGAGGGGACCTGAGGGGAGGCACAGGGATTGGTCATGTTGGCATGGTCCCTGATGCTACCAGTGTCCCCTAGCTTGTATCGCCCATCTGCAGGTCGGGAGCAACACCCGCATGTTCTCTCGTGAACACGGTTCTGGTTGCTACGGGGTTCCCCGTATGCCTACACTTAGGAGTAGTGGTAGGTAGGTAGTGTGAGGTGAAATTAAAAGAAGAATAAGAAAATAAAAAAAAACAAAAAATAAAAATAAAAAACAAAACGACGGCGTCCATCCACGAATAGCAGATTGAAAAAAAAAAAACAAAAAAAAAACATCCCTTATGTTGGGATTGCGGTTCGATAAAGGATACTACAATACTTGTCTGGAACTGAATGAATCGAGGCAGCGTGGAATCCACCGTGACTGGCTGGCAGGGCGCTACAAAGACCTCACAAAAAAAAACAAAGAAAGAAAACGACATCCCTCACGGTCCTCACATACTGGCCAGATATATTCCTCAAAACACTGGAGTAACTTCCACCTACGTGAGGGTCTTCCCCACATCGGTGGATTCATAGAGTCTCCCTTCTTTTCTTTTTTTTTCCCTATTTTTTTCTTTCCTTCTTTGGCCTCCATCCCTGCACTGTTGAAAGAGAGGCGCAACTACTGGCAAAGGTCTTTGCGTTAGCCGGACCCCCACCGACGACTCCACCCCATCTCTGACTACCGTTGTTGGGGCGGGGGGCAACATGAATTACTTCATTTGCGAGGCCCTATACTTGCAGGGGTCCCCTCTATATAATCTTAGGAGTAGTGGTAGGAAGGTAGTGAAATGCGAAAAATAATTTGAGAGAAGAACATAGTGTAGTTTTGAAAAAATAAATAAATATATATATATATATATATACATATATATATATACATATATACATATATATATATACAAACCCAGGTTGTGAATTGTGTAGGGCAGCCCCGCCACGCGACATCTGGGTCGTGGCCAGTTTGGGGTGTGGTCGAGAGTCCTGAGACATCTCGACTGTGGCCAATGTGGAGCAAATGTATCCACGTTGATCTTGTTAAATATCCTACTTGTGTGGCCGATACATCTTGGCCGTGACCAATCTGAGGTGTGGCCGACCCATGAGCCTTTTTTTTTTCCCCCGACCGTGGCCCAACCATGAGGCTTTTTTGTTCTTGGTCGTGGCCAATGTGGGGTGTGGCCGAGACATCTCGCCCGTGACCCAACCATGAGGCTTTTTTTTCCACCCCCAGCCGCGGCACGGCGGGCGACCGAAAAAAAAAACAAAAAAAAACACCAACGGCCATGTGCCTGACTGAACTGCTTGAAAAAGGCAGTCCGAGTTTCAACTGCAATTGAAACTCGGACCCTGACTAAACTGCGAAAACGCAGTTGGAAATGCAATTAGAAACTGTAACCCTCACTGCCCCGTAGTTATTTCATTACCGACCCGCCTACCACACTGTGCGACGTTAGGGTTCAGACACACAAACACATCCTAACGTGCCAGCAGCCTGACGCCGGATACACTTCAAAAGAAAGCAGTCCCCAAAAACAAACAGGGACCCAATCCACCTAAATGGTTATCTCATCAAGCAATTGGGTATTTCGAAATCTATACATGGGTTCAAACCCCAACCCGACCACTACATGCAAACTTCAAATACTTACTAATATATATGTATGTATATGTGTGTATGTGTATGTGTGTATGCATGGGTGAGTGGGCAGGCGAGCAAACCTTCCACCTTTTCTTTCTTTTCCATTTTCCCGCCCAAGGCCCTCTTGTCACCGCCCCAAATGGATAAAGAAGACAACAACAAAATAAAAGAGAAACGAAAAGAAAAGAAGGGAAAAAAAAAAGAAAACCGGCCGAGAAAAGAAAAGGAAAAAAAAAAAAAGAAAGGGTGCGCCACAAAATGACACTTTCTTGTTTTCCGACGGCAGGCGCTTCGAGATATTCCCTCGCATCAACGCCCGCCACCGCCCAGCCCAATGGGCGCGGTCTCTCGTCTTTTGGTGCGCTGTGAACAATTCGGTACACGCACCGCTCTGCACGCCGCCCTGCCCTCCATCGCATTCATCCACCGGCCCTCGCCAAAACTTCGGTCCGATTCCAGCGCGCAGCGGAACACAACCTCCCCCCGCGGGCCGCTCGCGCTTAAGGGGTAGGATAAAGGATAAATAAATGAACGGTTTGTTTTACAGAAAAAAAAAAGAAGAAAAAAAAGTATAGACTCCAGAGAATAATCTACTCCGACTGTTTGCTAATTCGGTGTTGTGCACCCGTGACCGGCTATTGTGTGACTATCAGACAGCGGGCATGCCGTCCAACGGTATCTATCTATCACACACCGTGATTTCGCCAAAACCGGGCCACGACTACTGGTATCCCATGTGGGACCCCGGCTGGACTCTTTTCTATGAATTCTATATAGCCTTTCACATCACCCGGGGCTAGGTCCCACTTGCACGAATTAAGAGATACTGACCGTAGATTGCAAAGATCAACGGCCGAAATCTCCTAATTTGCGCAAGTGGGACCTTGCCCCGGGTTTCGGTTGCTGTCCAGACAGCATTTTCCTTTTTTTTTTAGACAGCGTTTTTTTTTTTTTTCAAAGGCTAATTCTTTTTAAGCCCAACCAATTCAACTACCTGTCAAATCTGGACAGGACGGCCTTTCAGGCCTTTTTTTATTGTCATTTTAGTATTACGGGGAACCCCGTAGCAGCCACATCCGTGTTCAAGCCTCCAACGAGGGAACATGCGGGAGCTGCACCCACCAGCAGGTGCGATACCTGCTACAGCAGGTGGGCGACACCAGCCAGGGGTCAGCCGGTAGCATCAGGACCGAGCTTCTTTGATGGGCCAGTCACTGTGCCTCCCATCCGGTCCCCTATGAACATCAGCAGTCTCTGCTCAATCTCTGCTCAATGCCACTCGGGGGGACCAACCGCATATCTCTAGGTGGCGGGCGCCAAGCTTGCCCAGGAAGGTACATGAGGCCAAGTGGGGATTGAACCCAAGACCTCCTGAATGCCACTTACGTGCCTTACCAACTGAGATAGGCCGCTGGGTCGGACAGACAGCGGGTTTTCACACCAGCCCAAGCAGAGTACAGCCCTTCCTGGTATACGGAGTAAGAGGGAGTCGCAGGCTCGCGAGCTTTGGAAGGCAGGCACTTCGAGAAGGGGCCAAGCTTGGCGGGGGGTGGCGAGTAGCGTAACCAGGCCCTTACTTGGGGCTGTGGCTGTTCAACTTTTGAAAATAGACTCAGCCGTTGGTTCATGCAGGTAGGCATTTTTTCTGGCTCGCTGGTATCCCGCTGCTATCTCGTCTTCGCCGGTTCCCACATTACGAGTGCATGTTTGTGCCGAGAGGAGATAATTTCGCGTTGGGCGATGACATATGTATTTGATCGCATTTGCGTCCAGAAGAGGGCAAGAGACTTCTCTGTGAGCATAAAGCCCTCCCCTTTCCCCTCTCTTTCCTCTCCTCTCCTCTCCTCTCCTCTCCTCTCCTCGCTTCTCCTCTGCTCGCTTCTCTTCTCCTCGTTTCTCTTCTCCTCTTGTGTTCTCCTCGCTTTCTCTTCTCCTCTTCTCTTCTTCCCTCCTTACATCTTCGCCGTCCGTACTGATTGACCAGACATTGACTGCTCCTCTCCCTCCACTTCTTCTCCAATCTGGCTTCTCTCTACCGCTTGTTACTCAGTTTTCGACCCCCCTGATCCTGAGTGATCCGTCCCGTCCCCCTCTTCTCCCATCAGGCTCCTCTCTACGGCTTGTTACACACTTTTCTACCCCCCCTGATCCTGAGTGATCGCGATTATGAGCAGTCTCCTGTTGAGGTGCAAGTACCAGTTACACAGTGATCGCGACCCCGTACTACATCTGGCTCCTCTCTACGGCGTGTTACATAGTTTTTTTACCCCCCCTTTTTTTACCCCCCCTACATAGTTTTTTTACATAGTTTTTTTACCCCCCTACATAGTTTTTTTACCCCCCTCCATAGTTTTTTTACCCCCCTCCTCTCTATATCTGCCTCCTCTCTACGGCCTGTTACATAGTTCTCCCCCCCCCTCCTCTCTACGGCCTGTTACATACTTTTTACCCTCCTCTTCTCTACGGCCTGTTACATACTACTTTTTACCCCCCTCTTCTCTACTGCCTGTTACATACTTTTTAACCCCTGTTACATACTTTTTAACCCCCTGTTACATACTTCTTAACCCCCTGTTACATACTTTTTTAACCCCCTGTTACATACTTTTTACCCCCCTGTTACGTACTGTTTAACCCCCTGTTACGTAGTTTTTAACCCCGTGGCCGTGAGTGATCGCGATTCTGAGCAGTCGCCTGATCGGGTGCGAGTGCCTGGTCGCTTTCCCGTTCGTGTGTGCATTGGTGTCTCCCCGCTCTCTTCTCTCGTCCTCAGTTTTCTTGTTGAAGCTCGCCTCGCCATCTCCTCTCCTTGCTTACTTCGTCCTTGTTCACGCTTTTCCTTTTTTTTTTTTTTTTTTTTTTTTAATAAMAAAAACAGGACCTTATGGTCMCGGCTCCTTTCCATTCTGGGGAGCATCAGTCCGGTTCCTATTCCACCGGCAAGTCAGAATAGACATTACACTAAGAACCACCCATGGAATTCGAACGTTGGCCTGTGTTTAAACGGCTGATAGGTGTATCAACTGAGCATAGGGGCCTCGCTGCACTAATCTCGAAATGTGCAAAACGAGAGTGAATCTTCCGCTAGATTATGGAAAGATGCAGTCCATGATTTTTGTCTTTTGTGCATGTCGAGAGTAGTGCAGCGAGGGCTTAGGTGTATCAACTGAGCCTGGCCAGTTGGTTGGTTTGTGTCGATGTCGATCTCTGCGTGTCATCCTTGAGTACGCAGGGGCCATGCTCGTGTTTTTTTTTTTTTTTTTTTTTTTTTTGACAATGACGAGTGATAACGCAGGGGGGCCGTGCTAATCTGCGCTCTGTTACGTCCCAATGGGTTAACGGATGTCCCCCAAAAGACCCTTTCTTTCTGCGTTCTTTCCATGGCTCGAATTTGAGTGCATGCACGTGGTGCAGGCTCAACGCAGAGACTCACACACACACACACAATTAGCAAGGGCAGATCGCACGCGGATTGTGCTGATTGCATCTGGTCGTAATTGTACCCGGATTCAGTAGAACTCAAACTAATTACGCCTCAACTGATATGTCTTGGCGGATGACGTATGCATACCGGGATCATCGGCGGCATTGGTTGATCGATACTGCAGTCATGGTTGGGATTGCAGTCAGATTCATCCACGTCTAGCCGTAAATGCGGTCAGATGCATTTTGGGAAGTGCTAGTGTGAGTATGCCCTTATTGTCTATGGTCAAAGAAGAAAGAAAGAAACTGAAATCACACACATTGCACCATTTCCTTCTGGTTGTTGTTTTTTTTCTTTTTTTTTTTTCTTTTTTTTTCTTTTTTTTTTTCTTTTTTTTTTCGGTATTTTGCTATTCAACCTGCGAGGTTCTCGCAAATACACGGTCTATGTTATATATTTTGTCACACTGTGAATCGGAGCGCAAAGGCGTAAAAAGACAAAACAAGAAAAGTAGTACGGAAGGAAAGCCCCACCTGTTCATCACCTCATACGTACATATTTATGTCTACATATATCGTCAAACTGAACAGTCTGGTTAATTAACCGTAGGCAGAGAGGGAGAAGAGGACACCGAACGAGGGGCTGGGACAAACCGAACTGTTTCGTCGGAGTTTAACCGACTTACTCATCAGGAGGAGGTTGAACCGTCAAAAAAGAGTCTGCAGAATCCCCTAACTGATTACACTGTAAGTGATAATCCACCTTAACCCCGGTTGTGGTTAAGCGTCAACGACTGCCCGACAACTGATACCCCTCTGAGGTGATATGTATATGTATCCTCAAACAGAGCTGGGCGGTAAACCGTAGGCAGAGAGGGAGGGAGGGAGGGAGGGAGGGAGAAGAGGACAAGAAACGAGGGGATGTGACAAACTGAACTGTTTCGTCGGAGTTTCACCGACTTACTCATCAGGAGGCTGAATATATGTATATATATAGTTTTTTTTGCAGACAAGAGTTTTGTCCTGGGTGGTCTTGTCCCGTCGTTTGGCCTGTGAAGGAGGGGCGGTGCTTGCATATGGGACGTGTCATCTAGGATCCGTTTTTGGTGCTGTTGCTTGTTGGCCCCTGTATTTGGCTGTTCCCTTCCGCTTTTCTTTGCCTCTTTGCCCTTTGGCTGTGTGCAAGTGGGTCGATATGACACGCGGGGGTGGGGGCAGCCGCCGCTCAACCTACATCCACGTGGGCGGGGCCTTGTACGCAAGAGGTTCTGAACAGGGGGAGTTGTAAGTAAGAAGATAAAAAATGAATTGATAGCTTTTTTGTTTCCTTTTGTTTTTTTTCGCTTTTGCGCTCTGATAACTTTGTGACAATATATATATCGTCAAACAGAGCTACCCGGTAAACCGTAGGCATATATATATATATATATATATCGCAAGAGGTTTTGAACAGGGGGAGTTGTAACTAAAAAAGAAAATGAATTGATATTTTTCTTGTTTTTATCGTTTTTGCGCTCTGATATCTTTGTGACGATATATGTGTATATCGTCATATATACATATGCATATACGAGACAGTATGGGACTGTATGGGATTGTGACGATCAGTTTCTGTTATAACCGAACTTTGAAAAGAAGACAGATCGATCACTTTATTGGCTGATTGGTTGTCCGTTTCGCTGGAAGATTTCATTGGTTGGTTGATTGAGTGATTGGTTGATTGATTGATGGATTGGTTCATTTGATTGTTGATTGGTCCATTGATCGATTGATTTGTCGATCTATTGATTGATTGATTGGTCGATCTATTGATTGATTGATTAGTCGATCGATTGATTGATTGATTGATTGATTGATTGATTGATTGTTGGTTGATCGATTGATTGATTGTTGGTTGATTGATTGTTGGTTGATTGTTGGTTGATTGATTGATTGATTGATTGATTGATTGATTGTTGGTTGATCGATTGATTGATTGTTGGTTGGTTGGTTGATTGATTGATTGGTCGATTGAATGGCAGATTCTGCTGCGGCTGGGGGTTTTGCTTGGTTGATTCATGTGTAGGTGAAAGGAAGTTCAGAGATCGGTTGAGCGATTGATGTGTCGTTTTTGCGCCTGATTGACTGGATTGAATGAAGTTAGGGTAGCGGAGACGAAGAGGAGGTGGTCTTCTCTTTCCCCGAGGAAGAAGGAGAGTGCTTGCTGTGTGGAGAAGAAGAAGAAGAAGAAAGTTAAGGCAGTGTACGCTGTGTAGCACATACTTGTGGAGAGGAATGCAGAACCAAATTGTGTAAGTGTGGACAGGGGTAGCAATGCAAATGTACGGATAGTTCTTTTTTCCCCAGGAGATGTTGACGTCAGTCTTTTCGATATGAGGATATGGCCGTGCCGGTCTTTCCAAGATGCAGCCACGTCGGTTGGCTGACGTGATGGAAGGAAGACGGCGTTGTCGTTGCACCCATGGCTCGTGATCTCTGTTCTGGACTTCGGGGCGAAAAGGTTGCCCGGGGGGGGGGGGGGGGGGGGGGGGGGGGGGGGGGGGGGGGGGGGGGGGGGGAGGAGGGGGAGGAGCCAAGGAGTTTGTTTGCGTATCAAAGTGGTAATTGAGCGTGGAGAAGAGAGGAGAATGAGAGCAAGGAGGTAGGGAGGGTGCGATTGCTGAGTACAGCTCCTCTTTGCTGATATGGAGAAGGAGAAACAGGTAATGATGGTTGGTGGGGGTGGTCGTTCGAGACAATACGTTGAAATTTGGAACGATGTGGAGATGAGAGACTAATTAAGCAGTGACCGGGCGGTGGTCGTCGTGAAGAGCGAGCAAGCTAATTAGTTGGTGGTCGTCGGATGAAAATGCCTGTGGAAGACTAATCCACAGGCATTTTCATCTGGGAGGGAGAGAGTTCTCTGTCAAGCGGAAGGTATAGCGGAAGAGAAAATGGTGCCCTAGGATGAATTAAGGAGAAGAGAGGGGGAGAGGGGGGGGGGGGGGGGAGAAGGGGGTTGTCCTTGGTCAGCCGGGGAAGAGAGGGGATATGGAAATCCAGAATAAATGATGCGCAGAAGATCCGTTCCGTTCGAGGGGTGTGGTGTGAAATTGGGATACCGACCGATAGCGTAATTTCTGGATAAACACGCACGTCCACATGTTCTTCAGAAAGTCGCCGGGTCTGAAATTGGGATACCGATAGCGGTGGAATTGGGATATATATACTGCGTGTCCTCCATCTTCTCATTGACATTGATTGTGGTGGTATTGTGGCAGAAATAGAGAGAGGCCGTTCGGTGTGATTTGGGTGATTTGGGGCCGGGTGAAGGGTGAGGAGGGGGGCGCGAGACGAGGGAGAGAGGAGGAAGTTGCCTCAGGGGGGAGGTGGTCCTTATAGCCTATCCTTCCCTTAGTTGGTGCTTTTCCCCATTTTTCAACTGGCCAATCCGTCCGAAAGGCTCGCTATATTATTTATATTATATATCGTCAATTTATATTTTATATATATATATCGGCAAACAGAAGTGCCCGGTAAACCGTAGGCAGAGAGGGAGAAGACGACAACAAAAGAGGGGAGACTGTTTCGTCGGAGTTTCGCGGACTCAGAGGCTGAACCATTGTGTTTTATGCCTGCTGGAGTGGGCTGTACAGGCGTAGGCCTGTGCGTGTGCGTTGCTCGCCTGGCTGATACGGTGTTGATTGCCTCGGCACAAGGATGCATAGGTAATCGTATCTTCTCAGCCAATTGAGAAAGCGTATCGCTGATAGAATAAGGAATTGAGCGATTGTGAGCGGAAAGGGGGGTAAAAGTGAACGCATCCGCTGGTGTGTGAGAGAGAGAGAGAGAGAGAGAGAGAGAGAGAGAGAGAGAGAGAGAGAGAGAGAGAGAGAGAGAGGGAGAGAGATTGTTGTTTGACAAGGCAATGGTCGTTGCGTGGGGGAGAAAGGGAAGGTGGTCGGCTGGGAGGAAAGAGAGATCAAAGGCGAGAGCGAGGAACAACAGCAGAGAGGGGGAAAATAGGAGGGAGGTGGTGGCTTGGCCATGCACGAGGATTCGGATATCGAGGAGCTAGCAGAACTGATTGCAACATTCGTGGAAGTGCTCATCCTGTCTTCGGGGCTGAGCTCAAGCTGTGCACGTATTCATTTCGACGAAGCAACGATTGGCGAGGTTTTGCGCGTATCATTCTGTCTGCAAAGATTCTTTAGGGAAGCAAGTAGCGGAGTCGCAGAGGAAGATGGAGGGGACACTCCCAATGCAGAGCAAAAAGGTGCGCGGGATCGTTCCCCTTTCCGTCATCATGTGCTCCAGTGTGTTGAGCGTCGGCTTTCGTCTGTCGTGCTTCCCTCCTGGCTGCCACCGATCAATTCCGAACTCCTTGCAAATGCGCCACGTGTCATGTTATCCTCATTCCTGCAATCCGCCTCTCTCTCCGACAAGCAACTCAAGTCGATCGAGGCAAGCCTGGAAGGGGTTGGCGTCAACAACAACGCGAGGGGCAGCCAGGATCGGGATAAAGTGACACGTGGCGGTCATTGCAGCGTACCGGTGAAGGGGTTGACGTCATCAACAACGCGAGGGACCGTGGGGGACGGAGATGCGGATGTTCGGTACTGCCGGGATCGGCACCGGGATCGGGATCGGGATCGGGATCGTCCCAAGGTAACGACCAGTGCCAAGGGAAAGAAACGTAGTCGTGTGGACGAAGTCATAGTCATTTCCTCCTCTGACGACGACGACGACGATGACGATGACGATGACGATTGCGATGGAGATGGAGGTGGTTGTGAGGATAATGAGAGAGGAAGGACCGCCGGTGATGGTGGGTTTGTTCGACACAAGAAGGGGAGCATCGTCGTGAATGCGGACGGATGTCCCGGTTCGGTACTTGCGGGAGAGAGAGGAACCCGATCGAGATGGTTGAGGGAGGAAGACGAAGAGAGGGAGGTGCTGAGGAGATACGTCGACGAAGAAGTGCAGAGGCGACACTTGGCATCCTCTCTGTCTGACCACCTCCATCGGACGACGGGGAAGGTAGTCGATGCTGTCCTCCTTCCCTTGCCGACAAGCGCGGTTGCGGATGTGATAGCACCGATTGATGTGGACCCCAATGAAAGCGGCAAGAACTCTGCGAAGCCTCCTGTCCTTGGGAAAAGGAGGAGATATGGAGATGGCGATGGCGATGGGAGCGGGTGGTCGATGACGACAACGACGACGAAGAAGAGGAAGAAGGAGAGCGCGGAGGGAAGCTTGGGAGGTGGACTTGGAAGAGGGAAAATAATAGAGAACAGTGGGTGGTTGGTCATTGAGAAGAAGGCGGGTCTTGGCGCCGAGGGGTCGAAGAAGAAGAAGAAGGAGATTGTACTTAGTCTTTCTGAGACCGAGGATGCACTACAGGGAGCGCCAGCGACTCTCGCACGTGCTTGCGGCGAGCTGTGGACGCGGACCCTGAAGTTCCTCTCCTCGCCGGAGGCCACCGCGAAGATGGCTGCAGCGCGACTCATTTTCACCGGGAGGAGAAGAGAGGAGTGGGTGGAGGTGTTCGAAAACCTAATGCTCAAAAGCCGAGTCGAGGAGGAAGAAGACGGGGTGCCCGCAGAGCTCGCGGGGATGCAGACCGAAATGGAAGTCGCCGAGATATGCTGTCTTTACTTCGTGGAGCAAGCTTGGGACTCGTTGATGCCAACGCTTATTCGCCTCGTTCATGGAGGACCGTTTGCCGTCGATTGGCAACTCCATAACCCTCGTTTTCCGTGTCGTGACCGGCTGCAACGAGCTCGGATCGAGAGGCATCGGGATCGGGATTGCGAAAGCAGAGGCATGCGTGATGGCCTTTCTTCTGCAGGAGCGCGCGCTGGGAAAGAAAGAGGATATGGAAGAGGAGGGGGAGGAGGGGGAGGMGGGGGAGGGGGAGGGGGAGGGTTGTCGGCTGTTAGATCGTCAGGGGTGGCAGTGCAGTGCGCGTTCTCCTGTGCTTCTTCATTCTCGGCGCAGCCGGGGACGATCAGGGGGGGGGGGGATGAGGAGGGGAGATCGGGATGGCCCGGGAGTTCTTGCAGACAGGAGGGAAGTCGTGACGTGGCGGCGTTCTTTGCGCGCCACGTGGCACGTCGGCAATGGCTGTGGTGGAGATTGAACCCGCAGCTCACTGCGTCGGCGGTCGCGGCGACTTGTTGCTGGGAGTCGGTTATGTGCTCCACCTACGTGCGGAGCTTGATGCGAAAGTTCCTGGAAGATTCATCGTCATCTCTCTCCGTCGCTCGCTCTGCGGTCCACGTCGAGATCAACCGAAGGAGAGATTTCAAATCGACATCGATGAATGGAGATGGAGAAGATAAGATTTCAGATGGGCATCAAGACCGTGCTGCTGTCTTTTGCCCATCAGTCGGCTGCTCGTCAACGTCTAGAACAGAACCTATTATTGCAGAGAAGAGAGTGGTAATGGACGAAAGGATCTCTGGGCCGCAAGATCCGCAAGATCGGCGGCTGGCGGATGTTGCTGATGCCCTCCATCGCCTGCACCTTCTTCTATTGGAGGCAACTCGGCTCGATGGTCTCGCTGCAGACAATCGCTGCGGCGAAGTCGTAATCTCAGCCGTTCATTCGTTTATATCGGAATGCGCTGAAGAAGATCGGTTGCGCATCAATCGGCTTCTGTCCAATGTCGTCCGGATTTGTGATTGTTGGTGACGACAACAAATAACACTATGCTCGCTTCAAGACTCGCCGTTCTCGTCCCCCCCCCGCCCCCCTATCCGCGCGTTCTTTCTTCTTCCTTGAGTAGCTCCCTCGCTAATCCGGTTCTTCCCCTTTTAGGAGACAAAAGTAGGTATTCTCTCTCTCTCTCTCTCTCTCTCTCTCTCTCTCTCTTTTTCTCTCTCTTTTTCTCTCTCTTTTTCTCTCTCTTTTTCTCTTTCTCTCTCTTTCTCTCTCTTTTTCTCTCTCTTTCAGCGAGAGGGCTGTGTTCCACCACATACATCGTGGAGTAGCTAACAGACACGTCTCTCTCTGTCCCTCTCTCTCTCTCTCTCTCTCTCTCTCTCTCTCTCTCCCTCTCTTTCTCTCTCTCTTTTCGTACGAGAGCTGTGTTCAACCACATACGTCGTCGAGTAGCAAACAGACACGTGGCATGACGCGCTATGTCAGTTGAAAGGATAACGTTCGTAGCAAACAGATCGTAAGGACGTCAGCCTTCTCCATCTTCCCTCTCCCTGTCTTCATTTGACACGTCAGCCTTCTTCTTCACTGTGCGATTCATTGGCTACAGTAGCATCGAAGTGATTGATCGACCGAGTGCTACCTTAGTCCCCCGAATGCCACCCCTTATTATCGTGACTGTATTTGGCCAGGATTGAGTCTGTGTAAGTTCATTATGAATGATGATGAGGAAGTTATGTCCGGGACAGTAAGGTAGGTTTCCTGTCGTTGTTGGTCCCGGCTTTATCTACTACACCTTGTCACTTCCGCTGGCCGCTCAGTCACCACCCACCCTCCCTTCTCTCCCTCCCTGTCCTGTCCCTTAGGTCTTCAATGTGCCAGAAAAGTTAGAGAAAACATTATTATTATTTGCAGATATGCCAGAAAGGATGATTATCAAATGTAGATTAGACCGGGTGTAAGCAAGGAATGGTAAAATTAATAATTATGGCATTGCTTGGCATCTTCTTTTATGTCTGTAAATTAAATTATTGTCCGGCAGCCACCCTTTGCGTGCCTGGCACGTGGAAGGAGTCTAGATCCTCATCGGTCTCTCCCTGATGGATGCTGAATCTCTGGCATGAGGTTGGGCAGCTGTTGGGGGAGGAGGAGGAGAAGGAGGAGGAGGAGGAAGAAGAGAATTGAGGCACTGTTCCAACTGCAGAAATACCCTTTATGATGCAGCAGTGAGTGAGGATATGGTTTGCACTCGTATTGATCAATCTCTATTTTCCATTTCCTGGGGCAGAACACCCTGTGAAGGAAGTAGACAGCCAGAGGAGTGCAGGTTCTTGTCTGTTTTTTTTGCTCCTTGTGCTCTTCTCGTGATCTGCAACCTTTGCTCTGCATCTGGCTATGGTGAATACCCAGAGAGCTTTGCTTCCGCGGACGGGAAACAGCGGAAGCAAAGCTCTCTGGGTATTCAAGCCTAAGGAGGAGAGGAAGAAGTTTCAAGCCTCTCCATCGGTCTCTGGGTATAGACGTGAAGGACTGCAGCGTCCCCTTGCCGTGTCGGTTTGAACTCGTGGCTCATTTGGGAAGGCGGAACCTTGGTTTTGTCGACGTGGCTCATTTGCTCTGCATCTGGCTATGGTGAATGTCCAGGTGGCTTTGGTTAGTGGAGTGGTTGGGACCTTCTTGGCCGCCGCACTGACAGCAAATGTAGGAGGAGAAGCATAGCAAGGCGAGGGGAGGGGAGGAAGAGGAGGAGGAGGAGGAGGAGGAGGAGGAGGAGGAGGAGGAGATGTCATGCAGGGCCCATCATTCTTGCCTGCGCGCCCCTGCAGAAGCACTTTGGTGAATGGTTTTTGTTGACGGTAGCTACGAGGAAGAGATGGACGAAGAGCACGATAGAGAATGGCAGCATAATACTTGTGTGTGGCGTGCGTGGCGGCAAGAGCCCGCTTTGAAATTGTATCAAGGTTCCAAGTGATGCTTTGATTGGCTGGAACACAGGCCGTCATAGCTGCTGAATTTTTGAACGTCAGTCTGCTTTCCATTGTGAATATGGCAAAGACAAATCCCAAGGCATGAGAAGCTCTGGGACCAAAGCAGATGCTCGGAGATGGAGAGGCTGACTGAGGGCATTTTACTCACTTTGGGACTTTTTCAACTGAGCTCTGGACGTAACGGTGGTTTGATATATATTTAGGTTACTGGCCGTAAATCCGGTCAGATGCATCCAGGAAAGTCTAAGTTCCGGTCAGATGCATCCAGGATTTAGTGTGCTTCGACGAACTGCCTGGGGTGAGAAACCCTGCAGGGGAGGGCTTTAGCACTACCGCGTTCTCCCGAATACAACGGACCCTGATAACGAACGAATACAAGCCATCTTTCCCGTATAGTGCAGCGAACATGAGGGTTCGTTGTGTTTGGGGGAAGACGGTTGAGAGGACAGTGTACTGAGGGTATCAGGACATGAGAACTTGCAGCCCACAGTGAGGCAGCTGGAGTCGTGGATGATCTTCCCTGTACGGGAGAAGCGATTGCTGTCGGCAGAGATGCAGCGAGTGAAGTGACAGGAAAGAAGCTGCTGCATATTTGTCCGTAACAGGTTCTGGTGACGAAGATGGGTATTCTGGCGGCTTGGCGATGAGGACACGTATGGACGGGATCTTGTCGACGGCAGCAAGACAGAAAAGGACGGCTACCGTGTTGCCCCGAATACCACTTACGTCGTACGGTCATTATAGCAGCATTTGGGGCAACGCTCAGTCTAGATAGAGCTATGATGACCGGATGTTCTATTCGGGTGAAGACGGGAGGTGGAGGAGGAGGAAGAGGAGGATGAGTGTAGACTCTGGGACTCTGGGAGTGGTAGTCTAGCCCTTCGCTGCTCACTCGCTTTTCCGTTGTCCCATGCCGTATTGCTTGGCTTGAGAGGTTTTGTGCCTCCCTCTGGCTGGAGGAAGTGTTGGTGAGTCCCTCTCCCCTTGCTGCAGGAATCAACTAGGTACTCACTGGAGTCCTGACTTGATCTCCATGCTGTCATGGCTGAGTCTGAATCGCCTTGAAGAGACACGAAACTCGATCCCAAGTCCGCCATAGCCGCGGATCTTGTCACAGTTGTCCATTCCTTTGTTCCGCTGCTGGTTATGGAGGAAGGCCTTACCGAAACCCTTCCTTCTGCAGAGTAATTACAAGCCAACGGCTTGTGCGGATGTGGCAAGACGTTTGTTGTGTGACGCTTCAGAACTCCTGGGCATGCCGGCCGTTCCAAGCAGAGGCATGAGAGTTTTATGGATTGTGTTTGCGTGGTGGCTCTGTACCGTTGGAGGAAAACAGCAACGGTCTACCATGTTGACAAGGTTTCCACTCCTGGCAGAGCGATCGGAATTGCGCTGAACATCCCTGGGGCTTCATACAGTACTGTCACCCCTGGAACGAACAATGTGGAAGTGGGAAGGACGTCCATGATGGGGAGGTATGAGCTGTTCGGGGAGCAGATCCGGTTGTCTGGCAAGCAGGGTTACTTAAATGCACCAGTTCAGTTGAGGCAGCCTCTCTCTCTCAGCAGCAAATAGATGACGTTTACGTGGCTGCGGCAACGGACCTCCACTGAGGAGAAGAACGTTGGGTCTTTAGGTCTTCCAAGGTCTGGCAATGCCTTGGTCAGTGGATTTCCAGGCAGATGCAATTTGTGAAGATCTCGTCCGTATCGGCGTCGCAAAGAAATGGCGCTCTGTGTGCCTATACGGACTCGGATACTGAGTTATAGTCGTAGTACGGTAGTAGCAAGAAAGCAAACTGCATGTGACCTTCTTTCATGTGGATCGAAGTCCAGTTTCTCAGGGATAGAGCATGACATGACCGAGCTACTGCTACTGTATGCGCCCTTTTTTTTTTTTTTTTTTTTTTTTGGTATGTGCCCTTTTTTTACCAGGATGGATGATGATTTTTGACCGTCAATACTTCGCTGACTTTTTTTGCCTTGGATTTACAGACTGGTCTGCGAATGACATGCGTGTTGCATGGCCTGTTTTGCTGTCGACCTGCTTGTCTGCTGAGCTCTTGTCCTGCCTGGTAGTTGGAGTGACGACGGGTGAACGATCTGTTTCACTGTTGAGTTGCCTGCTCAGGGGATGGATTTACACGGCTATTGATGTCAAGGATCTAGTCGTCGATCGTTGGTTTGATTTTTTTCTGTTGTAATAGCAAACTGCTGGCTCAGAGCTCACCTCTGCTCTTTGGTACTTTTCCCATCGTCTCCTTACTCCCGCTGTTTCTCTCTCCTCACCCTTCCCGATCGGTTTACTTCTGCTGTTTCTCTCTCCCCTGCCTTCCCCTTCTTGTTACTCTCTCCTGTTGTTTCTCTCTCCTCTTCCTGTGATCAGCCATTGGTAAGCAAGTGATTCCGTTCTCTTGCGAACTTTCCTGATGTCGAAGGGTCGGAGGGGCTTGGGAGTTGTGTATGACTCGATCCCACACGTGGAAGGCATGTTAGATTTCACAGCTCTTTTCAGACTGGCAGCGTATCTTGGTCACACCTGGAGTGACTGCCGCCGTTCATCACACAGGATCGAACTGTACACCTGTACCAATGGTCAGTGTCTACGTGGAGACAAAGCAGATCACATTGGTTGTTGCATGAGGCATAAAGCTGTGTGGTTTTGCATGGTGATAATTTCACAATCATGTGCAGACTCGAATCGGATGTGAACCAGTGTTGCTACTACCATCCCGGCATCCGGACTACCTTCTTCACCCCAATAGAACGCCTTGTCATTATGGCTGCACCTGGACTGAAAGTTGCCTCAAATACGGCTATAATGACCACGTGCTCTATTCGGGTGAAGGTGGTAGTGCCCAGACTGTCTGCAGTCCGTGGCCTGGAATCCAGGCAGAAACGAAAATAAAACACTTTAAAGTCGAACCCTCTGGTTCAGACCAGATCCTAGCGTCCGGTTCTAGTCCTGTGACGCATGCCCGGAGTGAATCGTCGCCAATGCAAGTCCAATGATCCCCATTATGAGGAAGAGATGCAGTGTCACACAGCAGAAGACTCAGATCAGATAGGACTGACTGGTGATGCAGCAGAAGGAAATGACAGTGTCACTCAAATCCAACCTTACAGTGCTCACACCCAACTGAAGGGGTCCATGCATAGAAGAGACCTGCTGCAATAATGCATAGACCAAGTCTCAGGTTGGAGATGTTGGAGTGGAAGACGACGAAGAAGAAGATCCAAATGTTTGCCAGGGCCACATAATAATAGTCTCTCCTCCACCTCGCTGTACCTCCCACCTCCTATAGGCCCCCAACAATAAATCTTGGATTCCAGTTAGGGAGCCTGGCCCATTTAGTACCAATGTCAAGTCTCCAGTCTCTCTCTCTCTCTCTCTCTCTCTCTCTCTCTCTCTCTCTCTCTCTCTCTCTCTCTCTCTCTCTC
>BFEA01000039.1:4698679-4712041 GCA_003427395.1 Chara braunii
AGAAGAAGAAGAAAGGAGAAGAAAGGAGAAGAAGAAAAACCAATATAAGAACGATGAGGAGGAGGAAGAGGAGGAGGAGGAGGAGGAGGAGAGAAGGACAAGATGAGAGGAGGAGGAGAAGGAGGAGGTGGAGGAGGACCTACTGATAGTGTATGTGGGTGACGGAAAAAAAAGGACAACGACGGAGGTCAAGAAGGAGGAAGAGGAGGAGGAGGGAAGGAGAAGAATTGGTAGGTGGAGGAGGAGGAGGAGAGAAGAAGAAGAAGACGAGAGGAGGAAGAGGAGGAGAGAAGGACAAGACGAAAGGAGGTGGAAGAGAGAAGAAGAAGAAGACGAGAGGAGGAGGAGGAGGAGCAGCAGGAGGAGGAGGAGGAGGAGGAGGAGGAGGAGGAGGAGGAGAGAAGAAGAAGAAGACGAGAGGAAAAAAAGGAGCAAGAGGAGGAGGAGGACCTGCCGATAGTGTATGTGGATGACGAAAAAAGAAAAAAAAGACGACGAGGAAGAAGGTCGAGGAGGAGGAGAGGAGGGGGAGAGAAGGAGAATAATAATTAGGTGGATGAGGAGGAAAGAAGAAGAAGAAGACGAGAGGAGGAGGAGAAGGAGGAGAGAAGGAGAAGAAGACGAGAGAAGGAGGAGGAGGAGGACCTGCCGGTACTGTATATGGATGACGGGAAAAAAAAAGATGATGATGAACGAGGTTGAGGAGGAGGAGGAGGAGGAGGAGGAGGAGGAGGAGGAGGATAGAAGGAGAAGAATAAGTAGGTGGAGGAGGAGGAGAGAAGAAGAAGAAGACGAGAGGAGGAGGAGGAGAGAAGAAGAAGAAGATGAGAGGAGGAGGAGGACCTGCCGGTACTGTATGGGGACGACGGAAGACAAAAAAAAGGACGATGAAGGAGGACGAGGAGGAGGAGGACAGAAGGAGAAGGCAAAAGTACGTGGAGGAGGAGGAGGAGGAGGAGAGAAGAACAAAAAGACGAGAGGAGGAGGAGGAGGCGGAGGAGGAGAAGGACAAGGCGAAAGGAGGAGGAGGAGGAGGAGAGAAGAAGAAGAAGGCGAGACGAGGAGGGGGAGGAGAAGAGGAGGAGGTAGAGGACCTGCGGGTTTTGTATGGCGATGAAGAAAAATAAAATAAAATAGAGGACGAGAGAGAGAGAGAGAGAGAGAGAGAGAGAGAGAGAGAGAGAGAGAGAGAGAGAGAGAGAGAGNGAGAGAGAGAGAGAGAGAGAGAGAGAGAGAGAGAGAGAGAGAGAGAGAGAGAGAGAGAGAGAGAGAGGAATCCCGTCCATCAGTAGGTTAACTAGCGGCGGGATTTCACCGCAGCTCGCCTATCCCGACATGTGGCGCTTTTCAGCGCACTGATGTGGCCATGTGGCACTTCGCCGAATAAACAAATCCAATGAAATCGGGACGAGGAGGAGGAGGAGAAGGGGAAGAAAGGAGGAGGAGGAGGGGGAGAAGAAAGGAGGAGGAGGCAGAGGGGGAGAAAAAAGGAGGAGGAGGCGGAGGGGGAGAAGAACGGAGGAGGAGGCGGAGGAGGAGAGAAGAAGACAAAAGGAGGAGGAGGAGGAGGAGGAGGAGAGGAGAAGAAGAATATGAAAGGAGGAAAAGGAGGAGAGGAAAAAGAAGAAGAGGAAGGAAAGAGGTGGAGGAGGCTTCATGACAATGGCAACAATAATGGTTAATAGGTGGTGTCATTTTCGATGATTTTTTCACCGAAACTGCCATATTTTTCTGATTTTTTTTTTTTTTCTTGTTTTTGTGATATCTATATGTTTTAGGGTATATCTGATGTTTGTATTGTGATCCTGCATTGTTTGTTCGCGAAATGTTTCAGGACATTATTTGTGGTGATGCGGCGAAAAACCCCAAATTTTGGGCCTTCCATTAACCATCTCCCCTCAACAACTGAGAATCTCCCTGAAAAATTGCCACAATATCGAAAAAAACTGGAAGAGCGTATCTTTGCAGTCCCCTTGGATTGGGTGCGCATTTTACGAAAGGGTCCGCCATTAAAAGAGAGTAACTGGGTAGCAATCCCGAAGGATACCGAGAGTGTGGGGAGTGCAGTGGTGGTTGGTACCCTCAAAGTTTTGGTGAACCTCTTCCACCGTGAAGAGGACAATCGGCTCATGAGGTATCATCCAAATGTTATGAGACGGTGGAAGAAGACAGATCTGCACCGAATCTTGGTGCTTCAGACGCAAGAGGATTGGTTTGCGTTCCACCCGGAAACCTAGCTAAGCCTTGCAGAACTCCCCTTTTACCCGGCGGAGTGGCAATGTACCTCAAAGTGCAAATCGCGGCCGGATGCAAACAAGAAACTATTTAGCCTCTTAGTGAAATCTACGTATCGCCTTTTGAGATCAAAAGTCAACCTAAAAGAGACAGTGAGGGAACGGTGGATGTCCCACCTAAACGTGGGGCGGGATGCTATCAGCCCCATTCGATGGTTCATGACCATAAAGGCCAAACCTGCAAAATTAGTCTCCTTGCAATGGCAGATTGAGCACCCTTGTCTCCCAACAAACAATTGGTTAATAGACCGGACGTACTTGGAACAAAAAGGTTTAGCGGTGCCGTGGTGCAAATCCTGCCTGGCCTCCTACCCCCACCGCAAAATCGTTGAGGCAATAAAACACATTTTCATGCAATGCCCCGGGGCGGTCCTTACCTGGCGCTGGAGGGACAGAGTCTGGATACAGCTAGGCACTAAATCCCCGTGGCCTTGGGACTGTAGAGCACTCCTATGTGAAACTTGGTCCTCCTCCACACACAACACTTTTGAAGCTAACATGTCTAGGACATGAAGGAGGGCAATCATTTGGGCACTCTAGAGAAAAATATGTTCCACGCTATCGAAGGTGTCAAAATAGAGGGAGATGAAGTTACATAATGATTAAACAATATGTCCAAGATGAATCGCGGGCACATTGGTTGAAGGTGAAACCGTAACTATATAGTTTTCGCACAGAAAAGGACGTATCTCGAGCTATTAAACAATTCTTAGGGGATTGAGCTGGGGGGGTGGATAACCTATATTCGATGGGAAGAAGAGCCCCCCCCGGAGCACAGCCAAGGTGAACCGAGGAGAGACGACACCCTCTGCTTCAGGGAGTGGACCCGGGCAGACCTTGCAACCCCACTGCGCGCCCCCTGGGAGTTCCCTGGCCCCTTCCCGCCCCACAGACTCTCGATGGTGGGTTTGCAATGGTATGGAGCATAATAAACAGGCTCGCATGGGGGGTGTTGTTTTGGGAAGCATAGGGAGGCATGTATGGACAGACAAGGTTGGAGCAAGGAAGGTGTTTCATGCAAGAGGAACAATCGCTATCAAGCACGCCTGACTCTTTTCTTCCCCGCGCAGAGGTAATCAATGATGGCGGGACGTGTATGGTTTCTGATTAAGATCTCATTTACCCTCAAAGGGACGCTAAACCCCATTTCCAGCAAGAAAGCCTTAGAGTTGAACAGGGATGGAAAGTGGGGATGGGAAGGTGACGACATTTCGGACAGGGTGGTTAGGGCCAACTGGGGGAGGGAAGAACTAGTTCTCAGCAGCGGGTATCTGGGTCCTGGTACAGGGCGAAGAGGTTTCTTCCTCCACCTCAAACAACCTGCACAGTTAATCCTCTGGATGCCAGGGTAATCAATGTTGGCGGGCGTTTTCTCAGTCACTTTTCTTGATATCATCCTGAATCATTTCGTATATGGGACGCTGGACCCGTTTTCCAGCAGGTGATGCTCCCGGCCAATAGATGGAGCCTCTTTCAAAAAAAAAAAAAAAAAAAAAAAAGATTGATGATGGTGTCCTTGCTTCTTGTGACTGAGGTTGGGAAGGCTGACACCTTGGGGGAGGTTTAAGAATTCTTACCCCTCTAATCTTGCCTTGAAAGAAACGGATGGCAAATAAGGGTCTTGATTTTTTTGTGGGTGCCACATGAGTGTGTGGAAGGGGAACTGTATCTGGGCTCTGTTTAGGGGACTAAGAATGAGGGGTTATTTTGGAAAGGGGAGCCAATAGACCAACGAGCATCTTTGTTCCTGGTCCAGTAGATGAAAGAAATGTGTAGCACATGCCAGGCACTGGCAGCAAGCATTTTCGTTTTGGGTTCGGTCAATGACAAAAATGTGTGGCACTTACGGATGGCTCCACCGGATCAACCAAAACTCGTCCACCAGACAACATTTTTGTTCCTGGTCCAACCAATGATGAAAATTGTACAACACTTACCAGCCAGCAATTTTGTTCCTTGTCCAGTCGATGACAAAAGCGTGCGGCACTTATGGGTTGGTTCCACAGGATCAACCAAAACTCAAAGACCAACCAGCAATTTTGTTCATGGTCCAGTTGATGGCAAAAGTGTGCGGCACATACCAATCAGCATTTTTGTTCTCGGTCCAGTAGATGACAACAATGTGTGCCACATACCAGCTAGCAATTTTGTTCCTACAGTCGATGACAAAAATGTGTGGCACTTACCGGTTGGTTCCACCGGATCAACCAGAACTCTATGACCAGCCAGCCGTTTTGTGCCTGGTCCAATCGATGACTAAACTGTGCGGCACTTACCAACCAACATTTTTCAGCCAACGTTTTTGTTCCTGATCCAGTTGATGGCGACAATGTGCGGCACTGACGGGTTGGTTCCACCGGATCAACCAGAACTCAATGACCAGCCAACAGTTTTGTTCCTGTCAAGTCCATTACAAAAATGTGTGGCACATACCAGCCAGAATTTGTTCATGGTCCAGTCGATGACAGAAACGTGCGGTTCTTACGGGTGGTTCCTCCAGATCAACCAGAACTCAATTGTGTGGACATAAATTTCTAACCAGGTCCTTACACTCAGTAAGGAGTTATATAAGGAAGGATTTCTTATGTTGTACCCTTGTGCAGACCCACGGTCCACTGTGGGATTTGGTGTCAGCGTTTGTTCGTTCGAGTTAATTATAGTTGCATTTGGCGCGAGTTGTCTAGATGCAGCGATAATGACCGAAAGTTCTATTCGGGTGAAGACGGTAGCATTGACTATATTTCCTGAGGTAGCTGATAACAACCTGTTTGTGGTGTTTATGGAAGGTCGGTCCAGGAAGAAGGGTTGACGAACAGATCCTCCCCTGATGGGGTCGTTTTGGCAGACACGGGCACCTCCACGATAAGTGACTCATACTCTTTCTCTATCCTAACGCAGCTCCTAGGCTCACACATGATCCTTACCCATACAAAAATCCCTTATCCCACTATTAGGCCTTGTTTTGTAGTTTATCTGTATTTACTCCTACCTTCGAAGGGCAGATTTACTAGATCAAGTGAACTTGTGTCACGGCTAACACAGACTTTTGCCTGTGACTCTATAGACATAATTCCTAAGCAAAAAGCAAAAGCACGATTTCTCTCGATTGACGCAACCCAGTGCCCGCTCTCAGACTGATGAGGTAACAGACTCACACGATAGGCCCTTGTCGAACGCTCCGGTAGCCCCTCAAGACGTCAATAGGCCTAGGAAAGAACCGCCCTCCAGAAAACCTCTCCCTACCCTACCCTCATGTTGAGAAGGAGGATTGCTCAACGTTCCATCACCGCTGGCTTGCCGTCTTCGCGGCGACCTGAACACGAGCTAGCCAACTCATCATGTGTCTTAGGGTGGATCGAAGTCGCACGCAAACGAATTGGCGGTGTCTCACTCGTGCAACCTTACCCTATCCATGCCTCTACTCGGTCCACCTCAGGCATGGTCTTACCCCAACAAGCGTTTACCCTATCCATGCCTCTACTCGGTCCACCTCAGGCATGGTCTTACCCCAACAAGCGTTGTGGACCATAAATCCCAGCTATCCATCTTTATCAACTAACCTATCTAATTTCTCTCCCAAGCTCCTTGCAATCCGGGGCACTTCTCCCCTTCCCTTATTTCCCTCCAAATCTTCCTCTGATCATAATTTTCTTTCGGAGAAATTCAATCAGGGTAGACTGACTAAAGGGCGGAAAGATCAGAAAGTACCACTCTCGATCATAGTCAATGAGAGAAAGGAAGATAGTATCATCATATGAATACAGAAAGACCATGCAAAATATCAATGGCAGAATTCACTGATCTCACCGGACGTCGAGAGGGTTAGGTCACCACTCGTCGTCTGCTCGTCCTCAATGTCGCACCTATACACACCGATAATAAAAATCACCTGCATGAGTAATTAATTAAGTTCTTAATCACCTCAATTATTAATGCCTACCACGCCCCTACAGTTACAGGCGGACCGAAGCCCCGAGAGGCAACCTTCCCCAACAAAGGCGCCACTGTCGATTGAGAGATGGTATTGCCGGCGTGTCGAAGCAACCCTTTTGTTTGCCCTGTGTCTGTCACCCACCGGAGGGCTGTTTGCGGCTCCTGTAACCTGTAGAAAAACAAACAATATTAGTCCCACAAAAACAGATTGCATGCAGAATGTAGTTGAATTATGGGGGGGGGGGGGGGGGGGGAATAAGCATTTTATTTAGTTCAAAATAATAGGCGAAGTTGTGTTGCAGCCAACCTATGAAACAGGTCCAATGTAAGAATCTGATAAATTTGTTTTGAGTCCCTATTAGATTTCACAAGTATTTTATACCTGATCCGTCTGCCCACGGGGTGTTGTCTGTAACGGTCTATCGGTCTCAAAGAACGGTACCAGAATTCTATGAGTCTGATATGAAGTCGCAAACCTCTTATGGTCAAAGTTCAAGTTTCATTTTTACCATCCCTTTTCTTTCGTTAATAAGGCTCTCGTATGGTCCCTGTTGTAGAAAAAATCTTAGTCTCGACCCAATCAAATGGAATAAAGCCCTCGTCTGGCTTTCGTGCAGAATAAACCCCGGTGTTAAGCGATCAGCTCCCTCCTTTTTTGCAAAAGACGAGTTCTCCCGGCCACGTCATGCAGGAATAAACAAAACAAAATTGAGACAACTTAGAGACAATGTGTAAGTAATCCCATGAACCGCCGAGATGGATATGGTTGCATCATCTCTTCGCTGCTCTATCCGGGTGCGTCAGTCGTACTTCCCATGGTCCCCTACGACAAGATAGGTTTCCGCTGGGCACAACTTACTTTCCCTAAGGGGTTATCACCACCCTCAGGGGCGTATCCCTACCGAGCTACTGACCCACGAACGAAAGTTTTTAGATGCAATCGCAGACGTAGGTCAGTCGAGGGCGTTTGCTCAATTCGATGCAGTATGGAAAACATTTGGTCGTTCGAACTCGAGCATCGTTCGTCCCTTAGGGTGCCGATCTCCTAAGTACGACGCGCACGTCGGTTGACTAGGTCGATCTCAACCAAGATTGAAACCCACAACTTAATACTAGTCCTTTAGACACTGGTCAAAAGACAATTATAACAACCACACATAATTACTTTAAAAGAAATCGACCGTCGTCGACATGAATGTATATCCAATCTAAAATGATAACTGAAAGAATTTGAATTAACATATGGTACATCCAATAACACAAGATCGGAAAAAAAAAACGACCACCTCTGGTCGATAAAAATTATACTGAACCGCCAACGGGGAGTTGGCTTCGATAATAATCTCGATGCGGCGAACAAGGTAATCGGATTGCCTAAGTTTTAACTTGATAAGACGCGTCACCAAAGTCATTCATTCCCACCCTACTGCCAACCTAAGATTAAGTATGCACACACCTGTCTCCATACATTTCTAATCTTCTTGGATGACAGACTACTTTGCGGATAATTCTTGATTAGGTGCATTACTTGAAGTGTTGCACTTCTCACCCTCTAGGAAGTGATATGGGCCTTATGAGGTACTCCTCCTTCTCGCCCAAGCACAAAGCTTTGATCCCAGAAGTTGGGCCATCTCCACCGAATTGGCAGAATAACCCCCCAAGAAACGGTTCACTCTGGGTCGATAACAGGGTTGACTCCCAAGTGTCTGAATGAACAAAGGTCGGGTCGATTGAAGGAATCAAGTGAGTTAACCCTCCATGAAGGTGTTCATAACGATAAGTCCCGCATGGTCCCAGTATCTTGGACAGTCCCAATGTAGTCTCACCACACCACGATTTTCAAGGACTGTCCAAATAGAACCGCATATATAAATCCAATCACCGCATCCGCTCAAAATAACTATGTCAATTGCTCACGCCCTGACCTCAAATCAGTCCCACTTAGTCCCATGCAATTCCACATTGACACCCGCCTCAACGGATAGCTCCAAGACACCAACCACCTGCACCACACGTCCCAAAAAATAAAGGTGTCTTCTAGCGCAAAACCACTATTTTGTGTCCCAACGACTACTCCAGAACACGCAACAACTCCAAGTAGTGTCGTTGGTCCATGCATTATGCCGCGTGGTCCAAAAAAAAATGAATCAGCAATGTTCGTGCCACATCTAGACCACACTGGTTTACTCAAATAACCACCGTCAGACTTGCACCATTCCTCAAAAAAATAAACAAAGCTCCATACCGTCATCGTATAATATCACTTCGATCGTAACTTCTTAAAAAAAAAACCGTTGTCATCGCACCGCCACACAGGCAGCACCTCCCCTTATCAACGCCTATCGTTGTTGTACCGAAGAACCGACAGCATACTCCCATAGAATATTGACGTCAAGTGGTAAATCCTGCAACACCTTCCTTTTAAATGTCACACCGCTACCAGAAAATTCGGCAACATAACCTTCTAAAAATGTTACACATGGCCGCACATTCACTCGCGAAGCATTTTCCCCCTTAAACAACACTGCTGCCATATCAAAATTTGGGCAGTACAACCCCAGGAAATGGGTTATGCCCTACCATGCCAAACCTTTTCCACTTTCCCGCGTGGAATGATAACCTGGCCCCACAAAAAGTCCTATTGGCTCTACACCAGCCCAACGTCGAGGCAGAGTGATCCCAACGTTGGTTATGGCTGCCTCGCCCCTGACTCCATCTTTCTGCAGACCGCTAGCATCTCCACCTTCCTTTTCATGTAGACCTTCGGCACCGGTCCACCAACACCTCCAGTAGTACTGCCCCTCCAAGCAGCACTTCCTCCATCTGCTTGAATGAATGAGGTAGTTGGGGGAAGAGTTGCCTTTATACTGAAGTTGGAGGCTTGCCTCTGGACTTAGACTAATTGTGAGCCCTTGATCTCCATCAAGGGCGAAGAAAAATTGATCCTGTTGAGCTCCCTTTCCTCTTCTCTCTCCCCCTTTTCCTTTTTTTTGTCGCTTTTTTTTCCTACCCCCTCGTTTTTCCCCGCGAAGGGGCAACCCGTCATTCGAAAACGAACGAGCATTCCCCCCCGCCCTTATAGTCATTTCACAGAGTCGAACTAGAATCAAGTTAAATAGGGCCTTCTTTCCTTACGAGCGCCTATATCCGGCGCAACAGAGACGTTAGATTCAGGCGCTCACCTTGCAATGGCATCCTGTTCAAAAGAACGAGCGGGCGCCTAAGTTGTTTCATAGGGTTAAGTTAGAGTTCGGCTAAAAAAAATCATTTTTCCCTCACTCGTCTGTATCTAATGTGTTGGGAGCGCCAAATACAGTTGGTGCCTGTTTTCAACCAAACAGGCACAACTACAACCAACCTCAACTCGAACTCCCTTGCTGCAGCTCGTTCATTGAAAGTAACGAGCGTGGGAAGGGGAGCAAAAGAAAAAAAAAGAACGTAAAACAAAATTTAAAATGAAATCTAAACAGAATCTAAAAATAAAAAATAAAAAAAAATACCTGTAGTGTTGCCCGTGAAAACGGGCAGCACGTTGTCATTTTGGGCAGAAGTGCCCTGTCACTTTTGTACCCGCCAACTGGCAGTTTCAATTTTCTTTTTTTCTTTTTTTTCATGTTGGCTTGGGCCAAATAGTCACTTTAGTCTCATTGCTTCTCAACCATAACTACTGAAGACAGACACGGGTTTTATTCAAGAAGGAATGAAATTTAAAAAAAAAGCAAAAAACAAATGGACCATTTCTCGATTTATGCGTGTCATCGTTGCACAAGGGCCATGCCAAAACCGTGCGGTTGATTTCAGCCACGCGATCTTGCTGATCGCACGACCGAAATCGGTCGCGCCCAATTACTGAGGCTGCTCCAAAAGGATCTTGCCCTGCTGGTCGGGTAAGGTTCGATCCTCATACTGGCGGGATAGAATCGCAATGTCTGTACCTACTGGGCTAGCTTATGTTATAGAAGCAATAGGGGCACCTCTTCTATAAGAAGAATAACTGCCCAAGAACCTCTCATCCTGTGACCAGCAGGCTCAATCTGCTTGAGCCTGTAGGCAGGTTGGGCCCCTTACCCAATGGCTAGGTCTCCAGCCCACGACCAGGCTTCCATACCCCACCAATCCGTCATGGGTTTGTGCTCGGCTGCGGCGTAGCACTAGGACCGGGCAACGCCTCCCTCCCCCATATGCGTGCCGAACGGTTGTCTAGTCTGATAGGCTAGAGCATTGACGTTCAGGCTGCTTGATGTGGAGTCAAAGTCCTGCAAGTGTACATACACAACAAATAAATTAGGCAATGTTTTCTTTTTGCGCCGCGGCCTCGAGCCCAGCACGACCATTGTTTTTGGATCACGCTGTCGACGCGAATACCCAGACAAGGGTATCCGCCTTAGTTTTTGCAAGTGACCGGAAGTAAGAGTGAAGGTCTAAAGTGTACTACGCGAGACGCGCCTAAGTCGGTTCGGCTACACGGGTAGGGTGTCTGATCGGAGTAGAGCGGGTGTGGGCGCGCGGGTTTGAGGCGCGCGTGTGATTGCTCTACTTTTGATTATGCAACCGGCGTAGTTGGCCGGCCAGATCTTGGTTACTAGGAATAAGAGGTGCCGTAGTTGGATTAGTGGCCGTTGACGGTCCTAAGTACGGCATGGGGTGCGAGGCGGCCTCGGCACAAATTGGGTAGGCTAGTGAAGGGGCCTACCAGCAGCAGGCGCTTAATAAGTGGAGTAGGGAGTGAGGGACGGGCTAGTCCTAGGCCTAGGGGCTGCGTGTACCAGTTATATGGGATCACGCGCAGGCCAATACCAGGCTGGGGCATGGCCCTATAGGTTATGGTACTGGGCTAACACGGTGGAGATGCGGAGATCGAGGCCAGTAGCGGAGGAGCGAGGGAGTGCAGGGGAATCGAGGGGTTGAGGGTCCTGTGGGACTATACCCCTTGCTTTTTTGCTGGGGGGGTCCGACAGCGGGCCCGCGAGGCAGGACCGAGGCTGGGTTCCGACGGTTCCCCACCCCCTATCCGCTTTTTCTTAAATTTCTTTTCTAAATTGTTATTATTCTTATTTTTATTTTTATTTTGTTATTACTATTTATCTCGTCCCACTACGGGGCGTGGTCCGGTACCGGTCTTAGGACCGGCCGTGACCCCACGCATGAACCATTGAAGCACGGGCCGAGGGGCCCAACGTACATGCGAGCGGAAGGGTGATTTGCCCACGAGGCCGAAGGACCCTGTGTGGCAGTTCAGCGTCCGCCAACCCCGGTCTGCTGAGAAAAAGGGTGAGTGGGAGTATGCCGTCGGGGCCCGTGAGGCGCAGGACCAAATCACACAGATTCACCAAGGTCCTAAATGTACCATTTGCGTGCCTCGATCAGGCAGCCTGCGTGGCCGCGGGACAAGGGAATTCGCGGTCACCAGCTCTTGCACCGATTATGGGTGGTGCCGTGYGACCAGCAGRGTACCAAGTTGCYGCTACCGCAGACGACCAGGGCCTTGTCCCATCTGAAAAGGTACAGCAGTGTGACCTGACCATGCCCAAAACCTCAGATTGGCCTGTCCCAGATCTGCATATTTCACAGATTTGGGGCGCAGTGTGAGCATGCCCGTTGGGGCCCGAAAGATGGCTACTGTGCCTGGGCGGAGCGGCCCAAGGCACAGTGGGGGAGGCACACAGCTCTGGCCAGCTGGTCACATGGAAACCCCCCCATCCTGCTGTTTCATTTTATTTTTGTTTTATTTTTATTTATTTTTGTATACCCTTTTGCTTCCAGCTTGAGACACGGCCCATGTGCTGGGTCCGGGACCGGCCGTGAGGCCCAAGAGCCTAGTTCAGTGGATACACCACTGAACTGTGGAAATGCAGACCTGTGTCCCAGTCCTTCGGGACATCCGGTAAAATTGGAACGTTGCAGAGGAGCTTAGCACGGCCCCTGCACAAGGCTAGCGCGTATAAAAAGAGAGGTCGCACTCTCTCCGCTGCTAGTGATGAGTGTCGTCTGTGAGGGGGGGAGACAGCGCAGGCTAGTGAGGGAGTGGCAGTATAGGAAGGAGGAGAGATGGTGCAAGAGAGCTCAGCGCCCCGGGAGGRAGGGCAGCAGCAGAAACAGCGGGAAAAGAGTGAAATGAACCTGGCCGCAGCTCCGCGCCARGTACAGTCGAAGGAGGAGGGAGAAAATAACGTCAAAGCTATGGCTGAGGAGAGAGGCTCCGACATGCTCGTCTCTTAGCAGAACTTGGCGGGAGAGAATGCTAACCTGGGGTTTCGAGGCAGGGAGAACCAAGTGGTGTGGTCAGACTAAGGCAAGGATTAATAAATAGGAGGAAGAAAGGGGAAAAAAAATAGTGCGCGGGAGTGACGGGATGTTGGATATGGCCGCTTTGAAAAAGGCAGATCTCGCCCGTTTCTCAACGGAAACAGGCGAGTGAAGATTCGTTTTCAATGTTCTTGGCCATGGCGAGTTGAATGGTGGAGTCAGATTCCAAAGTAAGTGGCTGGTTTGTGAGCTACAGGGGTGAGGGGTTGCGCCGGGGGGAGGGGGGCAGATTGGGAGCGCGGCATGCTTTGGCCATCTTCAAGTAAAAGCTCGCTTCTCCTTGTGGCTTTTCGAGCTCCTCGTGCCTGTCGCGCCCGCTGTAGCCAACCAGCGCAGTCATGTTCACAACGATGGCCAAAGGGCAGTTGTAATCACCTACCTTGTTGAAGTCGCCTTCGCCCAGGGGCATAGTTGCCTCCATCTCCGAGCTACCTCTGCTCCGTCCAATGGGCCCAGCGCGTTGTCGGGCATGACCTCCTACGTTGGGAGTGGGTTAGGAGAAAACAAGGGGGCACTGAAGAGAACGGGGGTGTAAGAAGAGGGGGAGTAAGAGGTGGCCATGTTTACCTGGTAACTACGCCGAATTCCCCTGCTCACTACTTGGTGGCTGTGGTGAAAAAGTAAATGAACCTGGCCGAGGTTACGGGCCAGGTGTGTTGAAGGGCTGGCCGATACGTGTACCAGCAAGTGAGCTGCAGAGGGGGAAGGTGGTGACGGTCGTGGTTCATCATCATCACGGCGGTCGTCACGGGCGTCTTCGACCGCCCCTTGGCTCGGCAGGCTGGCGGTGGCCCTCGGCTCCATATGCGGGCACATGCAGAGAGAGAGG
>BFEA01000039.1:4722391-4734336 GCA_003427395.1 Chara braunii
CACACACACACACACACACACACACACACACACACACACACACACACACACACACTGACACACTGACACCTGAACGGCGCTCGACTCCGACATTCCCACGACCACACATCCACGATTGCACTATCGCCACGGACGTGGCGCCGGTGCACCATGAACATCGACATGATGGGCCACGTGATCAATCAAGCTAGCCCTGACCCTCGTTCGAGGTGGGAGCCATAACTGGGATCAATCTTCGATATGGCTTCGATGTTGAGGTCAGAAATATGACGTGGCACTCGCCGACTGCGGCGTCGGAGGGGACGAGGTTGCGCTGTGGACCCTCCCCTTCATTGTCGCTGATGTGGTTCAGTAGGCCTGGGTCGATTTTCACCCTGTGCTCAATCAGGAGGTTGTGTAGTATGCACACAACCATGAATTCCTTGCGTAGGGTTCCCAAGTTCGCAATCTGAGTGCGGATGAAATTCCTCCATACGCTCTTCAATCGTCCGAATGTCCGCTCTATATAAGACCTCGCTGTTGCATGGCACTCGTCGTATGTACGATCTGCAGAAGTTCTCGTGAATCTACCCATAGGTGTCATGATCCATGGGAAAAGGGGGTAGCCAGCATCGCCAAGCAGGTAACGACTGACATGTCTTCCATCATGCATGATAGCTCCATCCTCGCACAACACACCTCTGCCTTCCATGGTGTTGTGGTACAATGGCGACATCTGCAACACAGGCGAGCCGTGCACCAACCCTGGGGCAACCGACATACACACTGACAATTCTACACTCGTTGTCACACACCACCTGCGCGACGACCGAGAAGTCTCCAGTGTGATGATAGTAGCACTCTGAACGTGTCCCCTTCGGCTTATCAATATACACGTGTGTGCAGTTGATGGCCCCCACGCAATCGGGGAACCCCTTCGCCTCGAAAGAATTCTGCACTTCTTCCAAACGGCGTCCTGTAGGGAATTGGAGGAGGTGGCTGTACTCGTGGAGGATAGCATCTGCGACGTCCTGGTTGCTTCTCAATGCACTCGCAAGGCCCATACCCAAACTGTGGGTGGATTGCTGGTAGTACCCGCCCGTTGCCCACCGGATAAGTGCGCAAACAAACTTCTGCCCGACTGGTATGGGCAACCGAAAATTAGTAGGAAAACGTTGGATATGGGGGCCGATGCGCTGAAGAACTTGCAAAAACAGTGGTCACGGTGATCTGCAGAACCGCAAGAACACCTTATCGTGCTCTACACCCACCCTTTGAAGGTCCTTCTACAAACCTCCGCTACGCTCCACCATCCACAATCACCTTCTCCGTGTCATGTGTATTCCCAACTCCTGCTCCGCCAAGCAGCTCAACGCCATGCCGTGAACCACCCCCCCTGCAAGCATCGTGAGCGCCCCCGACATATCCCAAAACATGAACAGGGTGATGGCGACAGCTTCAAGCACGGCCATGGGGGAAACGACCATGAACATCATGTCTACCCACTCGTCCTCCGAACTGCCCACATCCGATGAATACATGGCCACGCTGTGATTGTGACGGGAACGGCGTCGACCTTGCACACCACCTGTCGTGGCCACTTGAAGGCCGGACAACCTTCGCGGACCCGCACTTCTCGCCAAACCCTCCTCCTTCGTCGACGACTATGGCTTCCCGTCAGTGCTCTGCGCCGACACTCCCACTTTGGATGGTCCGTAGAGTGGGAAAAGTGGTACCGATGGCAGGAGTGTGGGAGGAGGGGACAGCTGCTGATGCTCCCAACAGTAACTTCCGTGCATCGTCGCGCCCCGCCGCCCTAGCGGACCCCTTGAGGCCGTTCTGTGCTGCACGGTACTTGTGTGGCACCCGCCACACGGGTCGCGCACGGCCACACACGGACATGCCCTGGTGCAGGCCGATAGAAGCCCATGGACCACAGCCCCGACCGCACTTGCCTTTTCAGGAACACCCCGGGGGGATTTCCTATTCGGGCATATCCATCCGTTTCCCGTGCGGATAGTCAAGGGCGGTGGTGGGGTCCCAACAAAACGTGGCAAGTTATTTCCAACCACGCCCGCCCGTTTTTTTGTGGCCAACATCAGTTTCCAGCGGCCGGGCAGTGGGGTCCAGGCCTTAGACAACCGTATAAGGTCTGAGCTATCCAGATGCAAAAGAAGGAACGGATTTTCAGAAGTCTGGGGGCTTGGTACTCTCCCCCGGGTGTGGTGGTCCCACCCAGTAAGCGAAACTGGGTAGATTGTGAGGACCCCGGCCTCGAATTATTTAAGTTTGAAATATGAGCCTTGGGCAGTGGGTAGCATCCGTTGGGCCATTCGAGGGGGCTACCGGCCCCTTTTGCTCTGGACGTCCCATACTGCCAAATGCCACACACGTCCTGCCACACAACAACGGCCCGCCGCACAGGTGGACACACCTCGGGAACTGGGAATACCTCACCCCTCCATGACTTTCCGCCGCGTCCTCAGTACAAGTTTCGGAATTGGTGGCCATGTCCGCGGTTTTCTATTACGGAACCGGCGGGACTGGCGCTTCAAAACCGTTCTTTTTGCTTTCTTCCGAAATAGAAACGAGGTGGGATCAGCCTCTAAATACCTTCCACGTGTCCAGGCTACAGGGGTAGAGTTACGGTAGCAAAGCCCTGCATCACCAGATGGCCACGGTCTGTTCGAGAAACGAAAGCCTTCCACGTGTTTCAGTAAATACCTTCCACGTGTCGAGGCTAGAGTTCCGGCTCAATGACCTGGGACCTCGGTGGGCACTGACTCCTTGGGAATCAAAATTTTTTTCTGTGATCAAATGCAGATGAGCGGTTTGCCGATCATCGTGCGTATTGTGGGTGATTGATGACCTGCGATCTGGTCGCCGGGCGGCTGGGCGGCCGATCATCGTGTTTAGCGCTTAGTGTGCTGAGACGTATGTGCGGATGGTAGGTGTTTGTGATTGAGACAAAAGGAGAGTTGCGTACCCAAGTTTAGGAATATATAAGTCGACGTACGTTGTCGTCGGTGTGTTCAAGTGGGCGGTTCATGTTTTCCTCGCGTGAAGAAAGGGGAAAGTGGAGCTTGATCTTCGTTTGTCTGGCTCTGCATCTCTTTATCAGCCGACCCAGTTCAGGAGATCAAGAGCTCGAACAGCATAGATTTGAGAGAGAGAGGATGGCCGGCAAACAGAGCAAGGTGTTGCTCCCAAAGAGCGTGAAGCCTCTGAGTACACTCCGGTCCTGGAACCGAATTTGCAGTCCTTCAGGTTCAAGGGTGTGGTGACCATCGACTTCGATGTTGTGGAGACGACCAAGGCCATCAAACTGCACGCTGAGTCTCTCGAAATTCTCAAGGTCAGAACGATTCTTTCTGTACCCGTCTCTTCTTGCCAACCCCTATCCCACTCAGATAGGTTTTTTTTTTTTGTTTTTTTTTTTTTTTTTTTTTTGGGTGGAGGGGCGGGATGGTACGGTCTTTAGATATCATCAATTGAATTGAGCGAACCCTTGGTAAATCAGAATTGCTGTAATTCACTTAGCTGCATCCTGTGGAGTTAGGAGTCAGATGTGTATTTCAAACAGTTGATGTGTGTACCAACTGAGCTCTGCCCGTTGGTCTTCTTCTTCTTCTTCTTCTTCTTTACCCTGAGTGCAAAGTACGTGAGGAAGTCAAATGATCGTACTCTTGAAAGCATGGAGGAAGAGCGGTTTGGCCGCTGTTTTACTACTACCATTCTTCTTCTTCTTCTTCTTGTCCTGGTTCTTTGTCATTCTGGTCGTCCTCGGGCTCCCGCGTTTCTCTGTCTTCTTCTTCTTCTTTGTCGTTCACCGTGTCGTCCCCCTGCTGCTGCTTCCTTCTCTTCTTACCCTCTTTGAAGTTTTGCTTTTTGTCCTTCTCCTCCTCCCCCTCCTGGTCCGTCTCCTCCTGCTTGTTTTCCTCCGGGGTGTGTGTGTGTGTCTCTCTCTCTCTCATGACGTCCAGCTTCTCCTATTCAGCAGTCGTTCAGCTCTTCTTTTGCTTACTATCTACATCCGCTTCCTGTGTTCTTCTTCCTCTCTCCCTTCTCTGGACGTGAACACAGAATGGTGAGACTACCTTCTTCCCCCGAATACAACGTACGGCCATCATAGTTGCATCTAGACTGAACGATCCCCAAGTACGGCTACAATGACCGTACGTTGTATTCGGGGGAAGAAGTTAGGTTGTAGGTAGGTGATACGATATAGAAGAGGCGAAGGCCGTCGGCCCTCGTATGCTCAGTCGGTTGGAATGTGCGGTGGAGTCGCAAGGCGGATCTGAGGAGAACGCCCCCAAGGAGTGCCAGGTGCGCAACATGGCAACCTGGACGAAGCGCGTCGGGTAATGGGCGCGTTTCTTCTGACTTCAGTGTAGTATGCAAGACCGTGTTGGCCTCTGTTTATCATTAGTCAGCTTCGTCTTGTCTTGTTTCTTCTTTCTCTTCGTTCTATATCCTTTCTCCTTCTTTCTTCTTCTCCTTCTTCTTCTTCTTCTTCTTCTTCTTCTTCTTCTTGTTGCGGAGATGTAGTGTTTATCTGTTGAAGCATGCGCGAAAAGCAGTCTATGGCCTCTGTTTTCATTCTTCTTCTTCTTCTTCTTCTTCTTCTTCTTTAACTCAGTAGGTTGGGAGGACAGTCGGGGGACCGCAAGGCATGGTTGCGGCGGAAGCCCGCGGAGAATGATCGGAGCGCATCGGATCGAAACGCGCGTCGGGGGAATGTGCGCGTAAGCTGAGACTAGTATGCGCGGCTGTGTACTGAAGAGCTTACGAAGCGTGTACCAAAGGCAGTTGCCCCCCCCTGTTTTCACTATTCTTGTTGTTGTTCTTCTTCTTCTTTGCGCGTTTCAACTGAGAGCTGTCCATGCGGAGATGTATTGTTTTTTTTGTTCTCGTTGCGTGTGCGGGAAGCAGTCGATGGCCACTGTTTTCACTATTCTTCTTCTTTTTCTTCTTCATGCAAGAACGGCGAACATGTTTGGTCAATGCGCTTCACTTTAGTTCTATCTTCTTGTTGGTTGAAAGTTCGGTGGAACCGCCAGGCTGCATCGTGGAAAGCCCCTGAGGAGGTAGCACCTAATCGATAGGTGTAGGAGAAAGTGCGCGTTCTGGACGTTTGTACATGCGGTTTCGATGTCGTGATGAACTTCTTGAGAAGCGCGCCCCAGAGACTTGTACAAGCATTCAAAATGCTTGTCTCTATTCTTGTTCCTCTTCCTCTTCTTCTTCTCTGAACATCTGCGCCTGTTCCATTCTATTCTTGTTCCTCTTCCTCTTCTTCTTCTTCTTCTCTGATCATCTGCTCCTGCTCCCAGTGTCGGAAGAGGAGGACGAATCACACCGAAGAGCAAGCGTATAGGAAGAGGAAGAGGAACAAGAGGACTGACAGGTCAGCGAATGGCAAGTAGAGACTAGACGCAAGAAAAGGACGAACCAGAACTGCTATGAATGAAGGCCACCAAAGCCACCAAGTGGGAGCGTCAGGACTCCTACCTTTTTTCCTTTCCCCCCCCCCAACAGGACTCCTACCTACGTGGAAAATGTCCCTTTCAACAGATTAACAGTCGACGGGGGTTCGACTCCTGTTTGCCCCACTCCGTGGCCTTCTTTAGCAGTTCGGGTTCGTCCTTTTCTTGCCTCTACTTTCTGACTCCCTATTGGCTGACCCCCTCTCAGTCCTCCTCCTCCCAACTCCTTTGCCAGATCCGTCTTGTTCTTCGGTGTGGGTTCCTCCGGTTCCTGTTTCGTCGCCCCTGCATTGCGCACGTGAACCCTAACTTGACTGCACCCTCGCCTGTTCCATCGCTGCACAACTGCTACACCTCCAACCTCGTCGTGTTTACTAGTATTTCTCTCATTCCTCTCTTGTACTTCTTTCTCTCTTTCTTGTTATGTCTTCTCTCCCTGCATACTGTGTACCTCTCCTTGTCTTCCTCCTCCTCCTCCTCCTCCTCCTTCTCTTCTCCTCGGAAGTATTCCCATTTTGCCTACTTGAATACCTCGTCGTCCTTCTGTCCGCTTCTCCTCCTCCTCCTCGTCCTCTTCCACCTCCTCCTCCTCTGCAGTGCTTTACCGCAATGCCCTCTGGGCTTCCCGTTGTCTCCTTCTCCCTTCCTGTGTCGTCGCTTCATCTTTCCCCGCTGCTCGCTCCTTCGTCTCGACTTCGTGTGCTGCTATTGATCATCGCCTCTCTCTCCTTTTTTCTTCTCGCATGCACTTTCCAATCCTAGCACACCCCTCCTCTCCTCTTCCTCGTCATCGCCCGCCTTTCTTCTTCTGTCACCTCTTTTCTCCTCGATCTGGCCTCTTCTACTTCATCTGCGGCTCCTCTTCTCCCCCCCTCCCCCCTCTTCCCCCCCCCCCCCCCGTTCCTCCTCTTTCAAATACTAAGTATATGATAATTCTAAATTTATCATCCTCTTATTATTATTGTTTTTTTTTTTTTCATTAATTGTTCCTCCTACCCGGCATTGCGTCTATCTTTTTGCTGGTGCTGGTCACCGCGTCCTTTCTCAACTCTGTCCATCCACTCACCTACATCTGCGCATGTCTCCCTCTCTATTTATCTTTAGTTATTCGCTCCGCTCCCCTCTGCATCGCGTCTTCTTTCGAGTGACACATGGCGACCTGAAGGAGCTGAGGGAGGGAAGTCCCTCTCACAGAAACCACAATCGCGCTCACAATGTTGTCAGTGAGCGGATGACACATACAATTGCGAAGTAATAATGAGGAAAACGAAGTGCGAGACCAGGATTCGAGCCTGCGTCGACTGTCAGCCTTCACCTTCAACAGCAGAATGCGTGATTTGATTCGGAACGAAGCTGCGTACCGACTAAGGATGGCGATGAAATGAAAGGAGAGAGATGCTGGCGCCATCCTGGTTGCTACTCTGTCTAATTAGTCTGATTAGTTATGTTTTTGTCGTTTTGTCTTTTCTCTAATCTTTTTTTTTTTTTTGTTTTGTTTTGTTTTGTTTTGTTTAACTCAAAATCAAGTCCGTTTCCAAATTTCATCAGAGGCCGGGGACCTCAACATTACTCCCGGATGCAAATTGCTGGAAGCATCATCCAGCTTAGCTTACAGGCTATGCCTGCGGGGTCTCTTCCAACCCAGCAGCCCTGAGGCTGCAAATACTAAGTTTACTGCTACCGTTCCTAAAGCTACCACTAGAACCTACTAGAGAACTACTTCTACGTCTACCTCTACATCTATGCCTACTTCTGCTCCTACACTAACCGTCTAAACTAAATATAGTACAGACGCCTCTTAACTGTACTGGCCTAGTTCTGACCAGTGGACCTGTACTTCCAAGAGGCTACCAGGTTTCTCTAATCTAAGGTGCCTCTTTCTTAGGTGCCTTTCTTAATCGGAAATAGGCCACTTGTTTTGGTTTGGGTAGATTTCAATAGTGCCACGAATTCGAAAAGTAATAACAAGAATAGCGAGCCCAATAGCAGATTCTGCAGCAGCTACAGCCCAATAGCAGATTCTGCAGCAGCTACAGTTAATTCGATCAAAGCAAATAATTGACCCATCATGTCATATACATAAACAGAAAACTAAAAAGTCCAAAATTGATAGCAAGTAACATTAACTCGATTGACATTAACATAATAATAAGGATATTCTTTCTATTTAAAAAGATTTCCTCGAATTCCTAAAAGAAAAAGATGAGTCTGATCAGGGTGATAAGGCTAATTAGGCTGATTAGGCTGATTAGTCTGATCAGGCTGTACTTGTGTAATGAATGGTATTCTAACCTATGACGGAAAGGAGGGGCAGGAGGAGGGAAATGCAGCAGGAGAAAGGGCATTCATCTGGCTGCACCTGTCTTTGTATTTTCTTGGTGCTCAAGAAAGATGCAAGGAATGAGCCCTCACAGGGCCCTTATCAGACATGCACATGTTCTGGGCAGAGGCCCTCAGCAAGCCCAGAACCCGCCCTAAGTGAAGACGGGCCTGAATATTCATTAGAGGCTAAAAGTTGACATTTTCCATATGTGGGTACTCAGGCTGTTGCAGCTCACCAGTTGGTTGAATGGAAGCGTGAGCCTCCCTAAGGGGCTGATCCCACCACTACACTACAAATGTAGACGCAAAAAATCACTCTGAAGATGTCAGCGGGCATGGCGTGGCAAAAAAGAGAAACCGGATCCCACGAGGCCGACTTCTTCGGTGGTCTTCCTGGACCCGCAGTGGTTCTTTATGGGCTGTTATAGAGGGCGGACGTTTTCATGGACTCCGCCAACCGACAGGTCACACAACACTATCGTCCTCGGACATTCCTAATGCTGCAAACGGACAAGCGAGAAACAAAAACAAAAAAAAAAATTGCTCCCTCTTTTTCGCTGCTGTGAAGCCCTCATGGTCTACACAAAAGTTGTAGTAACTATGTTTGCGCCCTTCGCGGACATGCTGCCACGACACACCCAAATGAAATTAAGGCAAAATATTCCGGCGGCCGCGGCAACGTTGCAAAGTGGTGGGATCTCAAAACTACACTGTAATTGGGCTGTAGTGTAGTGGTGGGATCAGCCCCTAAGCTGCGTCATACAGTTTGGCCCAGTCCTTGGTAGTTGCACCTGGGCACATACACACAATGCAGGACCGATACATCACGAAGTGGCTACGGGCCTACGCAAAAGCAGCATTGTTGATGTACATACCCCGAGGTCCTGTGCAAATGCAGCAAACGGCCCATGTTTGGAAACTCAGGCCGTGCCCAACTGTAAAGGGCCGAGGCCCTCAACTGCAGCAGTGGGCGTGGGTGCAGGCACTGGGGACCGACCGGAAGCTACTGGAAGCTTCCCAGCCAGGCCACACGCAGCCAAACAGAGGCTGCCACTTCCATATAGGGATGGAGGCAGCTGGGGTTTGGCATTCTGGCCCACGCAGGCAATGCGGTCACGCTGCTGCGTTGCTGCGCGAGACGCTGCATGCTGCGCTAGTGGCCAGGGCGGATGCAGGCACTTGAGAGGTGAGAGGGGCGCTGCTGGGCAGTGGAGTGCGAGCAGCCATACCCGGGCTGCAGGGCGCTAGGGGGTAAAGAGGGCGATCGGTGGTCTTCAGGAAGGAGGCGAGTGTGGGTGGTCAGGGGCTGATGAGGGGAGATGAGATACGTACCTGGTGCATGAGGGAGGTCGGCTATGGTGTTGACGTCATGTACATTGGTCTTCAAAGTCGAAGTGAGCCTGTTGTGTGATTGCTGATGTAGGTAGGATAGGCAAGTAGTGTAAGCTGGGCGCGGGGTGCCAGACAGAGAGGAGCAACATTGGAAACTGTGTTGGTGTGAATGCTGATGTAGGTAGGATAGGCAAGTAGTGGGCGCTGGGCGCCAGACAGAGAGGAGCAACATTGGAAACTGTGTTGGTGTCGCCTGCGGGCTTGAACATTGGCTCATGACTTCATTGTATGGCTCTTATTTGGAGGGAATCTCGGTGCATTGGTACTCTCTGCTTGTACATGACTACTTGGACATCTGTGTGATTTCGCAACTTGGCTTTCTGTATATTGTTCCCACTCATATTCCTTGCAATTTGGTATCGGAGCTGGCTCGAGATTGCCACTTACCTGGCGCCGGCGACATTGCTACTTGGTGCGCTGACGATGCTTTTGTGCACCGAGGATACTTTGGCGCTGGCTTGTTGAGTGGCACCTAGGTAGAGGGGTCGGCCGCTGGAAGATTGTGGCGACAGCGTGGGAGTTGTGGCGACAACGGACGTATGTATGATGATGAGAGCAAGCTGATGTGGCATTTTGGCTGAGGTGGCACTGCATTGCATCGTGGGTGGTACCGAAGCTATGATCGGTCATCGAAATGCATGTCGGCTCAATTGGTGAGAAATCTATGGTTGGGGGCAGCTATCTCGAGGTACGTTGTTCCCTCATCTTATCTACCCTCTCAATCTCTTCTTACCGTGAGGAGTCGTGAGCGCTCTACCTTGAGAGACGGTGTTCTTCTCGGTGGCGCATCTGGTAGGAGATGGCGGTGCCTCTGAAGGGCCCTGGTCGAAGCACGGGTCACGGTCATCATGCCTACCCATGGGAGTAGTACACAGGCCATGCTGCTTAGTTCTGCTGCACTGATAGAAGGGGTGTGCGGACTGACCAGTCCTATGCAGACGCTATCCAGACCGCCTATAAATATTTATGGCGGGGGTCTGAACTGTCCACTGGTTGTGATCGTCGTCTTGATTGCGACGTTAAATAATTCCTGAGGACCATGGGGGCTGTCCTTAAACTGCCTCTTGACAGCCAGATCAGTCAGACGTAAGGCTCGTTGCACGCGAGGGTAAAGAATGGGCAGTTCTGGTCATGAGCATACACCTTGGGCATAGGGGTGGGCCGCTAATGCACACCTTAGACACTGCCGCTCGATGATGGCTACAGACATGTTGGATACAGGGGAGGAAGATTCCAATTGAGACTCAACTGGCAAACACAATCATACCCATTGTGCATACATCTGCTCACTTCGTTTATTTTTATTTTGATAGTTGGTTGACAAACTGCTAACACCTCATAAACCGTCTAGATTAGAATTGTAATGTTTTACCATAGTCAGTTCTTTTCAAAGCTTTTGGAAGTGAACTAATCAAGGTAGATTTAGACTATGTGTACGACGTGTGTAAATGTTGTTGATACCACTTGAACGGTAGTCTAGGTAACTTGCCGGGTATTATTATTATTTCTATTATTTTTAAAACCGGTCAGATGCATGTTGCGGTAGGTTCCAGAGAGAACACTAGTGCAGACAGCGTCTGCCTAGCCGACAAGTGGATCAGAAGGTGGTGAAGGTACAACTGATGATAGAAGCCAGACTAGGTGTGATACGCTTAGGGTACTTGTAGTGTTCCAGGTCCTGCTACCAGGAGACGAGAGAAGGTTAAGGGCCGAAGCAAGGGATCGTAATCTTGAGACTGCGAGTGAAGCTGCAACAGTTGTAGAAAGAACGTTAGCAACAAAAGTAACTAGCACGGTAGCAATGACTACATCTGCGGCATCGTTTGTGGCAACCTCGTCTGTTTTTTCGCTTGGAATGCCGGACACTAACGGACAGTCCATCTCCAATACAACAGGATCCGGAACCAGTCAGAGGGCGGGCTTGCAGTCCAGCTCGCCGCCTCCGCGCACATGGGAGCAGATGGAACTCCAACAAGTAGAGAGGATCCGCTTAAGGTTAGAGAAGGAACTTAAAGAGGCTATCGAAAGAGAGAATGACATTAGAAATAAAAGTGTCAGACTTGAGGGAAGAGAGGTAGACAAAGCTGCGTCAGAAGGATTAGATGAATCGACGCTTGACAACACCACAAAGATTCTAAAGGCGAGCATCCTATCCATGCACGCATACATGGACAACAAATTAGATGCTATCCAGGACACCTTAGACCAGATCCTGAATGCCATGCACAAACTAGGTTTCAGGCCAGCAGCTTTGCCATCGCTGCCATTTTTAGCGATGATAGGCCCTTATCCGCCTCAAGTTGGTACCACACCAACCGGTACTTCAGCAACAACAACATAGACTGTTGCTTCTTTTTCTTCTAGTCCATCGGATCGAGCTACACCACAACCGGCACCTGCCCCACCAGCGGGACAACAAAAGCCTTGGTACCCCAAGACCCCATTGAAATCACCCTCAACCTTCTCAGGGGATAAGAAGGATGAGGCTCTCGACACTTGGTTGAGAATGGTGCCAGTGTGGGTGAGGGCGAAGAGGATGTTGGTAGAGGAGGAAGTGATAACTGTTGCATCCTATCTGGAGGGTTCAACAACTCGTTGACTAAATGGATTAGTTGCCTCAAAGGGTTTCGACAGGAACATGGGTGATTGGGCTAAGACCCATACCCTAGAGAGCTGTATGGATTTCGTGGAAGCGCGATGGCACAACCCACAACAGACACAAATTGCCACTGATGGGTTGCCGAAGCTTGATGCTAAAAAGTACAA
>BFEA01000039.1:4755332-4768874 GCA_003427395.1 Chara braunii
CACACACACACACACACACACACACACACACACACACACACACACACGCATACACACACATCCCACTGCCGCCGTGAGGCAAAAAATGGTCAGTTCACTAATAATTATGGGAATTGAATTGGTTGTGACAACAGTGAGGATCTGACAAGAGACACACACACAGACATGCACACGTTTGTTCTCTGAATCTCTGCCTCACCTCTGTGTCTCCTCCCTCCTTTGTCTGCCCTGTGTTGGTTCTTTGTTCATGCATGTTCTTGTGTTGCGAGCTTGTGTGTGGCCTGTCGTTCGCCCCTCCCCCCCCCTCTCCGCTCCCCTCTGATCTATCCTTGTTTTATATTCTATAGGGAGCCTTGCGGGCTGACAAACGGACAAGCAGCAAGACGAATGGTGGTGCACGTCTACCTGGCAAAGATGAAGTGATCTCTGGGGATAGAATATATGGCATTCCGCGAGGAGATTGGTTTGAGTATGTCTCATGTGCTCATTTTCTCGCTGAAATCGTGAGTGACAGCTGTCCCCAAGCTCTTCTTGTCTTGCTTTCCTTCTGTTGAGAAGAGGATGACAACAGCTGCATGCGCTCAATTAACGAACTGCGGCTTGTTGATGAGAGAGAGGAAGTCCGAGAATCGATTTGCCTTTTTTTTTTTGCCCAGAATGGAGTATTTGAAAGTTGAGCAGCCATCAAATTTTCCTGAAGAATGACGATGATGCAGGGGTAAGATGAATCGCAGAAACAGGAAGACAATAATCTCTCTTTGCATTACAGCTGAGGTTATCATCCGATGGAAAGACACACACTTTGTATTGCACTCTGTGTGTTGCGCAGGGTGGTTGTAAGTTTTTTTTTTTTTGGGTTACGACTCTTATGAGTCATTTGGTTTGCATCAGGGACTAGCGTTCATCAAGCCACCCGTACATTTCCCAGCTACAAAATCAAAGTCGCGCGGCATGCATGCTGCCACGACTCTCGGGGAAGTACCGGGGCACCATTTCACTGGACATCCATCCAGGCAAAACGGGCCTCGGATGCGGGTGACCGGTTTGAGGCTGTAATTTTCCTTATGGGGAAATAGCTTTGGTGGTCAGCATGCCGGTCCATCATGCCGGAAGTTGTGAGTTCAAACCCCGTTTTTCCTGCGGGAGTTATGGCGGAATGGATGAAGGTATGGGTTTGCTAAATCCGGTAAACTGGGAGCATCCTGAATGTTTGCATATCCACTCATTTGCTTCAACCAAATGCTGTCTACGTGCAGGTGATATACACAGGGTTAATCCTTGCTAGCGGTGCTACAGATCTAACACTCTGCCTTCTTTTTGCATTTGTGGTGAGTGCGTCTTGTACGCTTTCCAGGCATGCTTTCACATATTTGAATGGGAATACACTATGCTGCTGAACAGTGAAAACACTGTGTTTTTTTTTGGTTTAGGTTTCCTCTTCTTTCTTCTCCTTCTGCTTTTTCCTCTCCCTCCTCTCCCTCCTTCCCCTCATCTTCCTCCTCCTCTTTCTCCTCTTCCTTCTCCTCCTCCTCTTCCTCCTCTTCCTCCTCTTCCTCCTCCTCCTCCTCCTCGTTCTCCTCTACCTGCTCTTCCTGCTTTTCCTCCTCTTCCTCTTCCTGCTCTTCCTCCTCTTCCTCCTCCTCCTCTTCCTCCTCCTCCTCCTCCTCCTCCTCCTCCTCGTTCTCCTCTACCTTCTCTTCCTGCTCTTCCTCCTCTTCTTCCTCTTCTTCTTCTTCTTCCTCTTCTTCCTCTTCTTCCTCTTCCTCCGCTTCCTGGTCTTCCTCTCTTCTCCTTCTTTCTGTTTTTCCTTCACCTCCTCCTGTTCCTCCTCCTCCTGCCTCTTGTCATTGGCACTAGGTGTAATTTTGAGCTGTGAAATGTTTGAGCTTGCCAGCCTTGCAGGTCTATGCTCCCATGGTCCTTTTGCAGTGTAGAAGGGAGTGCAGAGGACGTTAGATTCACCCCATTCTTATGGTTATTGATCACATCCCTTTCTCTCTTGGGCTCATCTATCTGGTTCCTGCACAATTCTGCATTGCTGTTGTTGATTTGTGATTAGATTTCTTTCATTCTCCATGCGATCATTATGGCCTATGCCCTATGGGCTCAGTTGTCTTGTTCTTGGAAGCATTTTTGAAGCGTCAAGTTCTTTCCTTTCAGAATCCTCTGATTGTTCTTTAGTCACACCTGGACGTTGTTTTAAATGTGTGCTTTGTTTATGCATGTCCCTTTGCCTTGTTGCAGATTGGAAATCTGGTCCTTGCAGCAAAGCCGACACACAAATGGTATCTGTGTAAGTTTGAAAACTATCCCAAGAATCGCAAAGCCATAATACCCTTCTGGCTCTGATAGACTGACTTCTCAATTGGAGAGTGTCAACGGCCTTATGGACCCAGCAACATTATCCCAGACACCAGACAGTGGACAGGGCCTCTGTTCCAGCGTGTGTGAGACTGTGATTTTCTCCGCTCATTTGGAGATTTGGGTCAGGGGTTTTTGATCGAGGCGCAGGTTTTGTTGTGCGAGTGTTTTGTGGGGTTATAGGTTCAATGGCTTTTGGCAGGGGCTTTGAATCTCAGGGTTTCCTGAGGGTTAGAACTCGGGACTTTACAAAGGTTATGATGACAGCATTCCTAAATGGAATGGGACTCGGCTGGCGCATTTCGTGAAGTGTACTTCAAAGCTGCACGGCTTGGGCAGGCCTCCGTAGGTGATGGTCGTCCCGATAAATGGCTGCGCATCAAATGCACTGGGTGCGTCAGCAGCATGAAGCATCAGATTCGGCAAAAGATGCTCCGAGGTGTTGGTGGGCTCAAAGGTTTTGTTTCAGAGTATTAAATCACCAGTACGTTTGCAAGCCATTTTTCTCCCGACGCGACCGCATGTGATCCGCAAGTTTCAGGGGCCGGCCTACTGGAGCCAGTGGCTGGCGGTGGCAGCCAAACGAAAGCCTGCGCCGGTTTGTTTTTTGTTTTGGCGTGCAGGGCGTCTCCAGGCTCAGCAAGGGAAGGTTCAAAAGTACTGGTACTGGTGGTTTAAAGTTAAGGTCTTAGGGTGTAGGGTTTCCAGATCAGGATTCGGTGTCTTGGGGTCAGTGTTTGCTGTTTGGGGCTTAGGGTCTACCAATGAGGGCTTAGGGTTTAAGGTCTAGGGCCTGATGTCCCAGTGTTCGGGGTTTGGGGTTTTAGGCTAAGATGTTCGTTTTTTCGCCCGAATTGGAATTTTAGGGTTTAGGGTTTGAGGGTTGTAGATTGCTTTCAGTAGGATGTGGAGTAGAGCTTCCGAAGTGACTGATTAGGCAAGGTTTAAGGGATTAGAATTAAGATCTAAGTTTTAGGATGAAGGCTAGGATCCCGAATTGGAATTTTAGGGTTTAGGGTTTAGGGTTTGAGGGTTGTAGATTGCTTTCAGTAGGATGTGGAGTAGAGCTTCCTAAGTGACTGATTAGGCAAGGTTTAAGGGATTAGAATTAAGATCTAAGTTTTAGGATGAAGGCTAGGATAGAGGTGAAGTCAGTAGGTGGTTATGAAGGCATCTCCACTGTTGGCTTTTCTTTTGCACGGAGAGTTGGACGTGTTTGACAAGCGAAGTAGTGGTCATGATCTTCACGAAATGTGTTTCAGACGGCTTTTCTGCACAGGAGTGTCAGCGCATGCACTCATTTCTGTGAGGAACACAATGGTTTTGCATATGGCCTGCTTCACTGGACTCGCTGCTGTTCCCAGCATTCCTATGGAGGAAACAAGTGAGGTGTGTGCGAGCGATCGGCTGATGGAAGAAAAAGGGGACAGGTATGTGCACGATCAGCTGCTGGAGGAAAGAGAAGACATATGTGCACGATCAGCTGCTGCAGGAAAGAGAAGACATATGTGCACGAAAGGATGTGCGTTGCCTGTGCCTGCCTTTTTCACGGGTGCTTGGTGACGTCTTTCAGCTGAGTGGCAATTTTGACTACTACCCATCTTCACCCGAAGAGAATGCCCGGTCATTACAGCTGTATTTGATGCAACTTTCAGTCCAGATGCAGCAATAAGTCCTAGGCGTTCTTTTTGGGTGAAGACGGGGCCGTCTATCTGCAGCAATAATTACTGTCACTCTATTTGGTGCAATTTTTGGTCCAGATGCAGCGATAATGACCGGGCATTGTATTCGGGTGAAGACGGTAGTTGTGGCCTTCAAAGAGGATGACAGACAGTTCTGGTGGTGGTGTGTACTGGAAGTGGAGTGTGTGTGTGTGTGTGTGTGTGTGTGTGTGTGTGTGTGTGTGTGTGTGTAGAGGTTACCCCATCCATGCACGCTTATTTTTTCGTTTAGGGTTTAGTTGAAGGGTGCAACGGCGTGGTGGGATGCATTTGGCGTTTACTTTCTAAATCATGGTGTGAATAACGTGCTTTCGAGTACACACAGAGTTTAGCGTGTCCTTCCATATGGCGTTCTGGAAGGGCGGTTTGTTGTATAGAAACACTTTTAGAAATTCCTTTTTTAATACATGTCTCTTTTGAGGGGAACTTGAGAAAAGGGAGGGAAAAAAAGGTCTTCCCAGAATTTTTACTCTACTAACCACGGTGTGGTACGTGTGAATTGATTACTGGTACTCTGAGAATTACAGCAACTTGTGCAGAGTTCTCAGAAAGGTTTCCCGGCAAGGTTGTGAATTTTGTTAACTTGGAGAGGCAGATGGCGAGGGCCTTTCTTTATACGAATAAGCGGCATCGCGGGTCTTTGGCCATTAACCATCCGGGCGTCAATTTTTGACATCTATTGGTGTGATTTGGTATCAGCCTGTTTGCTCAGTTGTTTTGAACCTCCACTGCTTCGAGGCTGTTTTGCTGGATGTTCACTTTAGCTACCAGTCCAGCTAGATTACCCTGACAAGGCCGCCGGATGTTTGCTGCACGTATCGGTGGGCGGCCTCCCTGTACATATGGTGACTGCTGCCTTTGGATGCCGTTGAAGGCTGCAGAATGCTGTTGACTCAGCAGCCAAGCATTTTGTTTTCTGTGCTGTGGGACTATAGTGATAGAAGGTGCCGGTGAGCAGGTTTTATGCGTAATGATTTTAGTGTGTGTCGTGCTTAGATCTGAGCTCGGTGGAGAAGGGTTCATGACACTTGAGGCGCTTTCAGCGATTAAGTTAGGCGGGCCGCCTTTTTGTCGCAGCAACAGTACACACATACATGTCCACATTCACTTGAAGGTTCGAACTTTTGAGTCGGTTTCAGTGAGAAAGAGATTTCCACAAGTCGTCCTCCGGTTTGGCTGCAGAGTCCCTGATAAGAGCATGGTTTTGTGAAAAATCGTACGCTTCGACTCCTTGGTCAGAAAACATTGGTGGGCTGGAGGAGACCTATACAAAACCAGCACACATCGTACATTCATTCGAAATCTGAATTTAGTGCAATTCTGAGAGTACTGGCTTGAACTGGCTTCGGAAGTTCGGATTGCAATTGAAGTTCCTTGTACAAGCTGCTGAGCGTGATTTCGTTTTGTTTCCGTGTCGTTCCTGTCGGGCGAAGTATGGGCATGCGACCACATTTTTGCGCATACGAAGTAAGTCTTCTGGTGTGTAGACTGGAAGAGATGTTGATTGGTTCGGGCATGTTGCTCCAAGTAAGTCTTCTGGTGTGTGGACTGGAAGAGATGTTGATTGGTTCGAGCACGTTGCTCCACCACCATGTTGCTCCTGTCGGGTGAATTATGAGCCATGTTGTTGTGTGCTGCCTATGGATTGGATTCAGACGCGAAGCGGCACACGAGCGATGTCGATTGGTTTGAGCATGTGCTTTGCGAATCCTTGTTGATGTCCATGAATGTGCAAGAAAGGTTGTGGACAAAATGTTGCTGCACTGCCCCCCTGTGTGTTTCTAATCTGATTGTGACCGCCTTCCTCTGAACGTAACGCACCCCGAACACCAGCTATGTTTCCTGTCCGGTGCACAGCCAAAATGAGGGTGCGTTGTGTTCGGGGGACGACGGTAGTCGGCAAACAACATATAAAGAGTTATGAGCTTGAGCCCACACCGTAACCGTAACTACCTTGACACGAATCCTGTGACCTCGCAGTGACAAAGGTTTCCTGCCAGCGTTGAGCATAAACCTCTGCGAGAGAAGGTGCCGGTGACAGAGGGTTATCGGCAACTCTTGCATGAACTACCACAGCAGCAGAGCAAGGACTGCCTGGGGCTACGCAGCAGAGCTTTCTCTTTCTGCAAATCTGCTGCGCCGGATGTGATGTTGCACACGCTGTGGTATGATTCCATCACTCTTCTGTGTAAACAGAGGAGCTTGACAAACAGGGTGAAAGTTGCAGTGGGTCTCTGGGGGATGTTTAAACTTCAAAATTTGACAGCTTTTCACTGATTTGAGATCATTTCAGTGAGGATCTGCTCAGGTTGGGGAAATCACTTGCTCACATGCACTTTTTGAACCTAGACGGGCCGAAAAAGGATCTTAGAATAGAGTGTGCATACATACTGCTGGGCACAAATTTGGGAAGCCAGTACGCCCCCGCATCCGTAATGTGTTAAGGAAAGAAGCCGTGATCAAAAGAGGGGGACTCCTCCTCCCTTGATTTATGCATCTTGTCCTTACACAGGGGCCATCCTAATCGTCTCCTTTGTATCGATCCAATTCTAACGGATGTCCCAAAGGACCTGATTGACAGAGAACTGGTGCACAAAGATATCATGATTTTTAAGGGACACCTGGCTGGCAGCGAAGAACTTGTGGCAGGATGTCAAATTTGTCAATGGACATTGTGTATGGTGATTTTTTAATTTGATGAAGGCGATAAGGGGATTGTGTATGGTGAGTAATTCGAAGCAGTTGGGAATATACCAGCTCAATGTGGCTTAGACCATTCGAAATTCACTCACGTACTTGGGAAAACTGCAACCGCACTGATGCTCCCCAGAATGGAAATGGAGCCAGGAAGACCATAAGGGCCTGTTTAAATAAATAAATAAAAAAAAAAAAAAAAAAAAAAAAAAAAAAAAACCTGCATCTTTCATTCTTAGAAAAGCATTATTGGAGGGTGGGAATGATGACATAAGCTGCAGCCTTTTTCCAATCTTCTAGATGCAGCCTGCCAGAAGCAAGGCCAGCTAATGTCCCGAACAACAAGGGAGTGACGCTCCGCAACCGATGGAAAATGCACGGGCAGTGTGGGCGTCAGAGCTTCACTTTTGATCTCCTAAATCTACTTTGGTTTTTTTTTTTTTTTTTTTTTAAGGAAACCTTGTTATGACGTCTCCTTCCTCTAAATGATAAGGTACAATAAAATTCTCGCAGCACCATCAGCGGCAAACTGCCGGGATGATCATGATGCAGACACTTCACCGAACCACTCAATTGGTATGAGCGACGGCGGTTTGTACAAAGGGCAGGGACACTAAAATCTGCTTTGTATTCTTTCTCAGAAACGCCAACCCAAGTCACGCAGGTGCTACACGTGTGACGTCCTGTGTCAACCAAATGCCTTAGAACTGCAATCCATCTGTGACCTGTAGCGGTGGAGGTGTGAGCGACGACAGATTGGCCGTGTGTGCAAACGGCAGGTACACTAAAATCTGCTGTGTATTTTTCTCAGAAACACGAACCCAAGTCACGCAGGTGTTACACGGGTGTCAACCGAATGCCGTAGAAGTCAGAACTGACATCCGTCTGTGACCGATAGCTGTGGAGGTGTAGACCGGGTGCCACTGCATCCATTCTTTTTTATGCGTATCTCACCCTCCCAAGTGTCACGTAGACCTGACCCAAGCATCCACCGGATCTTATCGTCCATTTGCCACCCTGCGTGGTCCCCGCGAAGTCGTCATATGCCCCCCACTTGTCACGCAGGTCACCCAGGGGACGACAGTCGTCCTCAAGTGAGGAATTGAATAAAGCTACGGACCCCATGGTGATGGGCTAAGCACAAAATGGTCAATTTTGTGACCAGGTCCGTACTTCCTAAGCTCCACCACAGCACGACCAGTCATGCCTCGTCCTATGCCTAAGTCAAGGATCCCTCCCAACTTCAGGACAACAATCAAGAGTGCGCAAGAAGGGGCGAGGTGTTGCGATTGCCGTCTTCATGCTCAGAAGGAATCATCTAAAAAATTGTGATGTTGCACTCGTTGTCTGCTTCTCGGTATTTGCTTTAGAACTTTAAGTCTTCCATGGGTTCGTTTGACAGGTGGCTAAAGGAATGGCAACTACACAGTGTACTTTGCAGGCCGCCAATTCACACACGAGATGAGTACACAGAGAGTTAATTACAACTGGACTGGTATTGGACAAGTGGCGACCCCCTACCTTCTGACTACTACTAGTACGGATCTCTACTGTTCCTACAGACCTAACGGAGAGTTCTACTTTGACCCTACAGTACCAAAACAAAAAAAAAGGGGACACAGTTTGGGGGCCATACCCATCGTGTAAATACTTTCACTCACGCCAGCCTAAATTTGTAGTCGTCTGAGTAGTACTCTATTTCTGTTAGCTGAAGTTGCCTTGTGAAGTCCGTAAAATGACTGTAAGGCTTTAGGGAATTCGGCAGCAGTGGTTTATCCTGAGCTACTCTCATTTGCTGGAAGCTTAGCCGCCTTTCAAGACTTTGCTTAAACCACCAGCACCTTTCTCAGCTATTGATGTCGAGCCTAAAAATGCCCTGTGGCCAAGTTTTTGCCAAGCCGGGAGGGGGCCGGATCCGGTAGGGGAAATTGGCCGGCTGGCACCAGTACTGACCCTTATGATGGACCTGCTGCCTGCAGCTGGAACGACACACGGCAGTTGTTTTCTTGTTTTCATTCATGTACCACCCCAGGCCTGGCTTTTTTTTTTTTTTTTKTCACTTCTCCACCAGTGTTAGTGGTGCTGATAAAAGCAGACACCACTAGCACCTACCCCAGGCCTGGCTAGAAGTGCTGTCAGATAGATTCTCAAAAGAGCTGCACTGAAATACCGAGGCCTTGATTGCTCCCGTCTCTCACGGGGAGTCACATTTGTTATGTACCCGATTGAACTTCAATCCACAGTGAATTCACACGTTCCCATTCACGCATGCAATTGCAGAGTAGACCCGAAGGAGGCAAATCCACTCAAAACCAGAGAGGAGATATGCACAGCGGAAGCTCAAAATACACAGAATAGAAAAACGAATTTCAATTCTCCAATCCCCCGTCCTCCTCCAATCAATCCAGAGTACTTTTTCCAAGARCCACAACCACGGTGTCAACAACCCCGAACAACGGAAAACAAATGTTCAACAAAGTATGCAGGAGTCTTCTTTTTCCTCCTTGTCACCTCATACCCCAGGCTATGGCTGCCGTAGCAGCAGTAAATTCACAGCTGTCACAATGTGCCAATCTGAACCAGCAACCCCAATGATAGCAGCGCCAGCTCAGCACCCACATGGAAGTGCAGTGCTGGAAGTCCTGATGAAGAAGGAGAAAGAAGGAGACAATTGATCCAGCACTTCGAAGAAGATGAAGTTCCTCATGAGGAGGAACAACAGATATGGCTGCCAAGTGGAAATGGCAGTGCGCAAACCAAAGAACACAGTCTTGCAGAAGCTCTCATGCAGAGCTGCGAAATAACCGCAGTGCAGTCTTCAATTTCATTTTCCAACCCCGGCTATGGCTGGGCTTCGAGGAAGAAGATGACCTCGCCCAAAATAGCGCAGCAGCACTCCAGCAACGGATGGGCAGAGTTTCCCCAGTCAAAATGAGATGCAAAAGACCCGACACTAATTTCCTGCCCGCTACTTCTACTCCCGGACTAGACCTACAAGAGCAACCTACGACTCCCCTATACCTGCTCAGGAAACGGGAAAAGGGGACCCAGACCTATGACAGGGCAAAAGTAGAAGGCCGACTAACCTAAGACTACCAAACAGAGATCACAAGTGGCAGACTCAGGGATCAAGTCCCAGAGGATGCAACACTCACAAACAAAACACACACAAGTTACAGGTCAGGGGATCAAGTCTCTCAAGGCTTAAAACAAGCAAACAGAATGCAAACAGGCAACACAACAAACAAAGGTTGCGGGATCAAGTATCGACAACGACAAAATGGAAAAAAAATAGTATACAGCCTGCTTCTAGCACTGCAACTCATTGCATTCCTACCCTCCCGGGGAGTGAGGACCCCGAGCTAGGAGTGTCCAAAAGAAGACCGGTTGGGCAATTTCCGACTTTGCTCAGCCTCGTAGAACTGCATGACTAAATTTGCAGACTTGAGAAGTTCTTTCTTGTAAACCAACGGTCCTCAGTACAAGGTTGGAAAAGGAACTTGACAAGACACTCACAGTTGGGGCCTTTGCCCCAGTGATCTTCAATGCTTTCGACTTCATATCCCTTTCCAGGGATAGGAGGCCCGAACTGTTGTGGCCGATCAGGGAATGTGTCAGCCGGACTGAAAGGCAACAGTTTTGAACCATGGAAGAGAGGATGGGTCCGGATGTGTGGGGGTTCAGCGAGGACATAAGAGGGTCCAAACGGGTCTGCCCCCACACTATCAAGAACCTGCCATGGACCGTAATAAACAGGCAACAGCTTTCGTGAGATGTCGTGTTCATTTGTTAGTTTTGAACGTTTTTCCCAAACCCAGTGTCCAGGGCAGACAGGAGAAGATTGTATGTGTTCGTTAGCTTATTCAATCATCTCTTTTGTAATTTGAACATGTTAAGTCTGACCTTCTCTAAATCCTTCTCATAGCTTCTGGCAAACTCGGTAGTGTCACGGGTCAATTTGGGCTTAGCCTTATCATGAGTTGAGCCCTGGATAGGGTGTACCAGCTGAAACAAGATTTGGTTCATCACATCAGCATGTCCATTGGCTTCAGGGTGTCTACCAGATGTCATGTCCAACCTAAAGTTCCTAACAGAAGGACCTCCACTCATCGTTGCAAAACCGTGGGTCTTTGTCACTCACAATAGAGGTTGGGTGCCCATGGACAAACACCCACCTCTTTGCAAATACCTCTTTGACAAGAAGCACTCTAGCCTCAACAGGCAGTGGGATGAACTCTGCGTACTTAGAGAACTGATCTACGTATACCATTACTTGTCTCATCAGGAGAGGGATGGTCTTGCCTAAGTCTGTTAAGTCTATAAACACAGACTCACTTGGGCCTTCAGGGATTGGTAAAGGTTTGATCAGTCTCATAAGAGGTTTTTTGTGGACCTTATTCCTTTGGCACAGTTCACAAGTCTCAAACTAGTGGAGTATCATGATTTCCCTCTCTCATTTTTTACCAATAGAAGCGCTGGATCAGGGCAGCATAAGTCTTCAGAAACCGAAGTGACCACTTGCATCATGAGTCTCTGAAATCAGACGAGTTATGATGTTGCGATCATTAGGGATACGAAAACGTTCCTCACCCTCATTGATAGTATGTAGGAGGTATGAAATTAAGGCATAGACTGACTCAGATTTGAGATCGGCCCGCATATTCCGGACAATGGGTCCAAAGATAGGGTTATGAGGCAATGCATCAGCAATGGCCTGATGATTTGAGTCTCTAAACGAGTAGGTATGAGCAATAGCAGTAAAAGTGTCAGACGTACGAGAAAATGCATCAGCAACTTGGTTATAAGTTATAACATCCCTTTTTGTGCTTGAGTTTGAAGTCATAAGAGTCAATGAACTGAATGTACCTCGTCAACTTATCATTCAGCTCCCCCTGGGTTTTCATCCACTACAAAGGTCGAATGATCAGAATAGATCTTGAAGTGTCTTCCCAACAAGAAGTGTTTCCATTGTTTGAAGGCATGCTCAAAGATAAACAATTATTTCTCATAAGTAGATGTCTGGATCTTTTGAGGCTTGATATTCTTGCTCATGAACACCACAGGTTTAAGGTCGGACCCGTTTTCAACCCCTACACCATATTGAATGACATCAGTGGTCAACACAAATGGCAGAGTAGGGTCAGGGAGCTTCAACACAGGTGTTTGGGTCGGGGTTTTCCATACTGTGGAGAAAGTCAATTGGCATGTAGGTGTTTATCTGAAAGTAATATCTTTCGCCATCAGSTTAGTCAGGGGAGTGACCATAGWAGAGAAGTATCTAATAAACTTCCTATAGTAAGATGTCTGGCCCATGCAAGACCTAATGTCCCTGACAGTGTGTGGTTGTGGCCAATCCCTAATAACAACCACTTAGGAGGCTTCGGGGGAAAGACCATCTGCAGAAATTACATGTCCCAAATACAAAACAGAAGAAACACCAAAAGATGAATTTTATGCATTTATTTTGTATTTGTTTTCTTTGAAAATCTGCAGAACTTTTCTAAGATGATCAGCATGGTCAGTTGCATTTTTGTTGAACACCACAATAACATTCAGGTAAACCACAACAAAACGATCCAGAAAGGGTTTGAATATCTTGTTCATTTTTGTCTGAAAGGTTCCTGGGGCATTGCATAACCCGAAAGGCATAACAAAAAACACGTAGGTGTCATACCGGGTTTTAAAGGCAGTCTTATGAACATCCTCCTCAACCGTTTCGATCTGATGATACCCGGATTTCATATCGATTTTGTTGAAGACTTTGCAGTCTTGCAACTTATCCAGCAGATTGTCGATCCTAAGCAAGGGCCCTGAACTCTTCCTAGTGATCTTGTCCAGACCCTAGTAGACTAGTAGTCAATACAATTCTGAGTTCACAATTTCTCCTTGTGACAAAGAGAACTGATGCCCCATACATTGATGAACTGGGTCTGATCCAACCCTTCTCAGTCAKTGTCTCTAACTGCTTCCTTAGCTCATTCAGCTCAGTATGAGACATCTTATATACTCTGGTATTTGGAGGGGTAGAGTYTGAAAGGGTCTCAACGTTGTGTTTAGTCTGCCTATGGACAAGTTTAAAAGGTTCTTGAGTTAAGTCAACATACTCGTCGACCACTTTTTGGATGGTGGAATCACACTGAGCGGTGGATAAATCAGTTTGTGTTACATAGGCCACAAAGAGATTTTGGTGATTAGATTGTTTAGACAAGTTGTAGAATTAAAATGCCTTCGGGCGATTGCAATTTGTCTTAGGGTGATAATCTATTGCTAAGACATAATGTCTAAGCTCACCTTGTTCAGTCTTTAACTGCATATTGGGCACAACCCAGTCATTACATGGATTAGTTGCCCTCAACCATTTCAAGCTCAGAACCAGATCAAAAGGCAAGTATGGGAACTCATAGAAGTTCAGACTATGTTTGACTTCTCCTTTGGAATTAAAGGTGGTTTGCATACCTTTGATGACTTGTTGTACTATGACGGATTGGAAATTCTTAACCTATATGCATAAGGGATATTCAAGGTCTGAGACTTTGAGTCCCAGGTGAAGTTTTCGTACCTTTGCAGGGGAGATGAAATTTCGTGTAGCACCACAGTCTAATAGTGCCTTGATTACAGTTCTGTTGATTAGAGGTTTAAGAAATATCAGATTTGACTTCACTTTTATTTCCTCCTTTAGTTGGAGATGAAGAGTGCAGAGACCAAAGTTCAGTAGCCCAAAGCGAGACAAGGCATTGCTGGAACAATTTTTAATAAGAAAGAAAAA
>BFEA01000040.1:42102-53235 GCA_003427395.1 Chara braunii
CTCTCTCTCGCACACACACACACACACACACACACACGCACACACACACACACACACACACACACATACACACACACACGCATACATACACATACACACACGCACACGCGCACAACCACACTAGCCTATAAGATACAACATCGTAAAATAACAAATATTCAATATTTTGAAACATAAAAATGACAACAACCAGTATTATGTACCTAGGGGGAGGGTGAGAAGGGTGAGGAGGGAAGAGGTGGATTTTAGTGAAAGGAGTTGGGAATGGAGTACGAAATACAACGAGTAGTATGTGGCAAATAAATATATATATATTTTTGTGGTTCTTTTATTTTTGTTTACAAACATAAAATATACAGATGGTTAGCATCGAATATTCGATTCCCAACAGATGATCAACACATTACCAACACATTCTCAACATATAACCAACATAAGGCTCTCATATCTATATCTGTCAATGTTGACTTCCATCAGATGTCCTACGATCACATAAGAATCCCTATAAAAAACAGATGAAAAAATGAAACAAACACCTTATATACACAAACCTGTATGATAAATTTAGTAATTTTCAGGCTGCATTTTTTTTGTTGTACGAGTGCTCAACTTGTCAGTCCCGCTGCTTCCTGAACTGCTTTCCGTCTCCGAATTGCATGCTTCTTCACGTATCTTTTGTTTGCCTCGACTGGCTGCCGTACATAATTCAGAGATAACTTGCCGAATTTCAGCTCGAACATCTTCTCTAACATCCTCCCGTAATTCACCGAAACGGACTGCAACCTGAACGTCCATATTCTTGTTCATCTCCTCAACAAACTCCGCTTCCTTACGCTTCTTCTCGGCTTTCGTTTTTCGCTTCATCTCCTGTGCCAACCGTTCGGCTTCGGCACGTTCGTGTGCCTCCAGTCATTTTGCCCTCCGTCGCTCCTTCTCCGCCTTCTTCCTTTACTCGTTCTCCACGTACTGGCATACTGCAGCTACACTTTGTCAAATTTCCGCCACCTTAGACTCAATCGGGTCCGAGGATAACGATCGTTTGGAAAGTTCACGATTCTGCCGATATGGAGATGAAAATCTCCTACGCCATATCTCTATCGATGTTGCCGGTCCGGCATTCCGTAGTCGTCTCGGATTAGGACATTGATTAGCATAATGTCAAAGTTCCCCACAATTGAAGCATGTGAGGGGTGCACGCCTTGTATCGTGGTCGCCATCTCGGTCACCTCCTCCATACTCGCGCCAATCATCTCCTTGAACTCCCACAATCATATCTTCCATAGTCCCGACGCTCGCCACCACCATCTCTTGAGTCCACATGATTTGACATTTTGGCAAATCAGTTCTTCAATCGCCAGTACAGCTACGTCCAGTCTTCAGTATTGTCGACAAAATCTTCACCAATACCCGTACGGATATCCCACCGTGCTCACTAATCTTAGCAAGTGACTCCGAGATAGCTCACACATGCAATAGATAGTATAGCAAAGTCACAAAGAGCTCAACGTAAAAGAACGTAGAGAAACTAATCACAAAGTCAAAACTTGAATTGACAAAGTACAAACAAGACCAAACCAAGACTCGTAGGGTACAAGACCTTCCACAATCCGTCACAGCCACAATCCCATGATCCGCTGTTCCTTCCACCAACCCTCAGCACTATCGCTTCCGCCGACATTCCGGACTGCCATAGGTCATGAATAGTGCGCTAATCCGCCGTTCCTTCCACCAACCCTCAGCACTATCGCTTCCGCCGGCATTCCGGAGTGCCAGAGGTCACAAATAGTGCGCTAACCAAAGAGGTCTTCCTTATCTGTACTTACTGTATTTATAGGAACTGCCTATACCATGTGCTATCACAAAACACTATGCTACCAATGCTTCCAAAAAAATCGAAGGGGTACGTCGGGTTGTCTCGAAGTCCCTCGAATCGCGTGGCCACTATCAGGTCTGCCTAATCGTATCAGACACCAAAATGGTCCATTCTTACAATATTTTCGCAGGTAGAAACTATCCAAAATTCGATATAACGGTACCTGGTACGAGTCCCAAGTATTCATTATTTCATTCAAAAGAAACCATCCAAAATTCGATAAACCAGTACCCGGTTCGAATCACAAGTACCCGGTATTCCATTCAACATGAGATTACTAATCCTAATATACACACTTCACGCACACTAATACCAGTGCACCCTACTTACCAACCTACCCTGTTCCAATATATGTTGCTACTCATATGCACGGATGCATCTTGCCACTTTCTGTGCACTTGAACGTTTTTCGTTTCGGCAGTGGTGTGCGATGCCCTTAGAGAAGAAGAAGTCGCGAGCGACTAAAAGAACATACGTGCTGACCCAAAAAAATAGTGGATTTTTTTTTTTTTTCCGTTTTTACTTGTTTTTGTGGATTATGGTACCACAACTTATTAGGCAATTTTATTTATTTATTAATTATTATTATTATTATTATTATTATTATTATTATTATTATTATTATTATTGCTATTATTTTTAGGCAATTTTTTTCTTTTTCCTCGCCCGACTTCTTGGTAGCAGTAATTTATTTGCCTTAGGGCCAGATCCTACTGACAAAGAGGATTGGAAGAAGTGTTTGAATTTGGACGTGTTCCACGCAGAGGTGTAGAAAAGTAGATCACTCAAAATTTGTCGCACTTGTCTACAAACACGTCCACATTCAGACACCTACCACAATATTTTTTGCTAGTGGGATCTCGCCCTTAGTTCTCTCTTGGGACATTTTTTGCTCTGCTACTCACGACATGCACTAAAGACAAAAACTACAGCGGTGTGTATCTGCCCATATATATTCTAGAGGAAGATTCGGATTTTTTTTTTTTTTTTTTTTTTTTTAAAGATTCGTTCTTGTTCTGAACATTTGGAAGAGTAGTGGACTACTCACGACATGCATTAAAGACAGACAAAACCTACGGCGGTGTATCATCTGTCCATGCATTTTTTTTTTTTTAGCATCATTAAGCTGACCAGCCCCAGGTTTGATTAATCTAGAACCATCATCTGGATTCAAACTCCGGTCTGCATTTCAACAGTTCATGGGTGTACCCACTGAGATGGTTCTTGGGTATTCTAGAGGAAGATTCGTTCTCGTTCTGAGCATTTGAAGAGTCGTGGAGGAAGACCCTTGTTCCTGTTCCCCCCCCCTCTAAATCTTACCATGACATTAAGAAGGTATCAACCGTTGCTCACTCATTTACCACTTTTTTTTTTTTTTTTTTTTTAGCTTTTTTTTTTTTTTTTTTTTTTTTTTTTTTTTTTTTTTTCAAACTCTCTTGTATTATATTCTCAACGAAAATATGAATCGAGGTCGGGGACCTCACAATTCATTCCGGAGTTATCCCGACACCATCAACCGGTTTAGCTTATGTAAAACAATTCCTACACTGAGATATTTTGACTGAAACGAGTCAACACTCAATGCACTCGGGATCAGACAAGCTTGTCCTAAGCACAGGTTACGCTTTGGGCCCAGTCCTGCATGAAGAGGGTTTTTCGATACCAATTGCTCTAACTACCTCAAGCTACTATCTGCTCTACAAATGAAGGACGAGGCAACACTGAGGGGTTGTGAAAACAGGTGGGAGTGATGAGGTCAGGTGGAGAGTTGGGAGAGTATAGTGAGGAGCGGAAGGTTTAGGTCAGAGGGAGTCTGATGTCAGTGGGGAAGCTCTAAACTAAAACCAGGCCTAACCGGACTGGCCTCGAGCTAAGACGATCGAGAGGAACACTAGTTCCTTATACTACGTCCTGGGCGCTCTCCTCCCTACCCTACCCTTTGCAGCCTACAGTGACTGCCAATAGGAACCGAGTTCCCTGGTTCTCAACTTTGAACAGCAAGGACAAGGAAAGAACAGACAAGAAAGAGAGAGAGAGGGGGGAGGAAAAGTCCAAGGGGAGTATAGGGCTCAGTAAGGGATGTCATTCAAAGGAGAGACCTAGAATGAGGGCGGAGTACAGCATAGCAGGAGAAGGGGTTGTGGAGCTTGAGATCCATATCATCTTCAAGTCAGCTGCTTCATGACATCAGCCATGGGGAGATGACCAGTTTGCCTGCATGAGTGATTGCAGCCAGCTGGTTATCCCTAGCCCAAGTAACTAAGAACCAGTGTCTGCCTCTTATGGATGTACCCCCTGCTGCTTTTCTGCTCCAATCGGCCTGGATCATTGTCCTGATCCAGACTTTGATTCTTGAGATTCTGCGGACCACTGTTGTTCGAAGAGAATGTTGTTGCGGTCCTCCTAGATAGTCCAAATGAAGATGGATCGGACAGCTTGAGCCACATAGCCCATTCCTATATGCTTGAACCACGCGCTAGGAATCTGGCCATGGAGAGCCCATTCCTCATCCCATGGCAGTAGGTCCCCTACAAACTGGAACCAATGACGCTCCCACCATTGTCATAGGCGCTTCGATGCTGGGCAGGTCCAGAATAGGTGTACCAATGTCTCTTCTTCCCTTCCGCCACAGCGCTTATAGAGGGTCTCATTGTCCATGCCTATTTGAAATAGGCGAACCGAGGTTGGTACTGCCGCGTGGGAGAGGAGCCAGAGCAGGCCGGCGAGCTTCTGGGACGACAATGCTGGCAGCTGGTCCCATAGAGTGTGCAACTCTCGCTCTACTATCTGTTGTGTCGGCTCTAATTGCTTGTTGAGGTAGCGTGCTACTGTTATCGGAAGCTGCTCATCGTTTGAGAGAAGGGTTCTATCAAGCCTCGTGGAAAATTGATACAGGAAAAGTCTACTTCTGGCCCTTGGCTCCCAATAACATCCCAGCGGGTCAACCCGAAGGTGTCTCAAAGGGATTCCTTCCGATATCAGGTCGTGTGTAGTCACACCTCTCTTGATACCGGTGTGAACTCATACAGTCTCAAGCTCTGCAGGAGTCTGGATAACAATCGTGTCTTCCAGACGAGGTCTGGAGGTCTGGTTGATCGCGTCCTCCCGTTTCCACTCTTGGGCCTGCCATGTCTCGTCATCTAGCTGGTCCATTATCCGAACAATAGAGGGAGGACTCCCATCCACCCTGTGGGCATATCATTCTCCCTCCGTGGGAGCCTCCGATGTCAAGAGCTTCAGCCAACCAGCAGGAGTGGCTAAGATCAGCTGTTGTCTTCTTTCAGCAATATGGAAAAACCCTCTAATTTCAGCTTTAGCTCCTTAGTTGACCGCCAATCTTTCTCATCGTCGTCCCAAAGATCTGCTATTCTTGTGACACCCCTCTCTGTCCATCTTCCGCCGAAGGCTCCGGGTGCGACCGTAGCTGCGAATTGGTCGCCTTGCACGTTTCTGATCTGTGAGTTGTCAAACAGGATCTGTCTCAGCACCTCATCTCTAGTAGTTGGTTGTTTCTTGTGGGGAGGGAGCAGGGCTCTCCAGGCTGTCCAGCAAGCGCTGACCAGCTGAGAGCGCAGCTGTCTGCGACGAAATGAGTCCATGAAGATAGCAGACCAAACGTCTTCCTTCCTTGTTAGGGATAGGTCATGCTGCAGGAGGTATTCAAGCACTGTTTGCCAGGTTCAGCATTCACCTTGGGTCGCTGCCTTCTGCAACCATTTGGTTAGCAGTGCAAGGTTCTGCTTACAAGGGTCGATGATGCCGAGACCCCCCTGACTTTTGCGGGATGATACCTTGTTCCAGACACATTTGAAGATGAAGCATTGATCTTCTTGAGCTGCCGGTTTCCAGAGATTCCATGCAGCGTCTGAAGATATAAGCTTGACTGTTGGCTTCAATTTGTTGAGGAGGCAAACGACAACTATATGCCAAATTTGAGCAAAGACAACAGAGGTAAGAAGACAACAGAGGTAAATAGTAGAGCCCTTCCCAGCAGGGAGATTCCAACTGCTACTCTGCATTTCTGGATACTGGCCTTTGTTCTAGCGCGAAGGATCGACTGTTGTTTCGGTTGTGCACTCGTCAGTCAAACTTGCATACCTAGGTACCGCTATGAGATCTCGGGTGGGACTCGTTGCATACCCCAATCGGAATCTGGTACTTCATAGTCTGCTGGCAGAAAATAGATGGATTTCTCCCAGTTAGCTTGGGTTTTTGAAAGTTGTGCATTGTCGTCCAGGAGGTTCTTGGCTTCCTGCATGGAGTCAGAAGTTGCTTCCATGGTGAGACGCAGATCATCAGCAATGGCTCCGGTCAGCATGTGGTCCCCGCTTCCAAGGTCCAATCCGCGGATACGAGGGGAGGCTCTAAAGGCGTTGAGTAGGACTTCCATTTGTAGTGTGAAGAGAAGGGATGCCGGCGGGCAGCCCTGTCTGAGGGACCTTGTCAGAGCAAAGGTTTGGGATAGGAACCCGTTAACATTGACTGTCGTTGTTGCTCCACTGTACAGCTCCCGTACCCAGTGTCTGTACATAGGACCGAAGCCCATGTGTTCCAACGTGGCAAGGACAAATGACTAGTTTACCCGGTCATATATCTTCTCCAAATCTAACATCGCCACTAACACTTGCCTGTTCTCCCTATGTATTATCTCTAACGCTCCTACCGCCATGAGCATATTTTCTGCGATGGACCTCCCCTTGACAAAGGCCCATTGGTCCGCATGCACCAGCGTTGGGAGGTACGGTGCCAACCTTCTCACGAGAAGCTTGGCAAGTATCTTGTAGAAAACGTTGAGGCGTGATATGGGACGCCAGTTCCGACCGTTGCACTTATCCCCTTTCTTATAGATCAGAGTTATGGTGCCCAATTTCCTGTCGCTGGTCAGGGAGCTACCCTGAGTGATCTGGTTGTAGCTATTCAGTGGGATAGGTCCCGTATGCGCCCAAGTGGCTTCATAGAACTCGATGGGGAGGCCGTCAGAACCTGGGCTCTTCCCTTTCGCCATACTCTTGATTGTCCGCCAAAGCTCCTCTAGCGTGAACGGTTCCTCGAGTTGATTGTTGATCTCCTGTGGCAGTCTTACTGATGTGTGTTGCCGCATGTCGTTCTCGTCCCTGAGCTGCTGCAGCGGAACGTCGGGTTGTCTTTGCGAGGTGAGGATATCCTTGAAGTAGGTGAGAGCATACTCTCCAATTGCTGCGGAGTCCTTTGCAGGGGGTGCCTCGTGGAAGAAGGGGTGGTGCATTTCTCTCATGAGGCTGTGAGCTTTTGAGGGGCAAATTCGCTTAAAGGTGTCCTTTGACATGCGGTCACCAGCAATCATACCTCGCTCTTGTGCTCTGCTGGTCCACAGCATTTGCTGCTCGATTTGGATGGCCTCTAGTCGCTGGAGGCCATAGTCTCTTCGATGCTGCCAGTATAGTTCTGTCAGGGGGTGCTTGTCTAGCTCCTCCTCAACTTCAGCTATCATAGATCTACTCTTCTCCTCCTCCCTTCTTCTGCCTTTGGCCTGAATCCTTGAGAACACGTCCAGTGCCCGTGTGACGAATTGGAACCCTGTTTGCAGCCATTCCTCTTCAGCCTCAAAGTCACCCTTTTCTTTTTGCCAGCTGCTCTAGTGACCTTCCACCTATTGCAGGACGTTGGGGTCTTTGAGCATCTCTGTGTTTAGCCCATAGGTGCCTGGCCCTCTCAGCAGCTGATCAGCCAGCTTGAAACTAACGATTACGGGCCGGTCGTTTGACATAGATTCAATCGATTGCTCCACTTTTGTGAGTGCGTCCCAGGCTACTCCTGCTGTTAGGATCAGATGTAGCCTCCGTTTTGGGGCTGTCGATCCGCTGTAAACTGGGAGGAGAACCAGGTATAACCTGTTTCACCAGGGTGGGTGGTCCTGTAGGTATATACCAAGCTGCGACCTGCCATAAAGTTAGCAAGCATAGAGGCGTCCGTCTTCCTAGGTTCCACCTCTTGGGAGTCAAGCCCTGGCGATAACACCACGTTGAAGTCACCTGCAAGGATGAGGTTGTCTGATGCAGGGACTACTGCTGGGAACTCTTCCAAGAATGATCGTCGCTCCCTTGGGTCTGAGGGAGCGTAGACTATCATCAAGACCCACTCCTCTGCTCCAAGCTGGACTCTGCATCAGGCCCAATGCCCCCAGTTATCTGCGTCTTGATCTAGTAGTTCAAGCTCTAGATGGCGATGAAAGAGAATGGCACATCCACCTTTAGTTTCGTCGGCGGGGGACCAAAGTTGGGGGCCTCTCCACCAGCTACCCAGTTGGCTGATCTTAGTCTCATCCAATTTGGTCTCCTGCAGCATCAAAACTTGTATTCTTTGGTCGTGCATCCATGTCTTCAAGCGGGCCTTCTTGTGCCTTCCCGAGGTGTCACTCAGCCCCCGTACGTTCCATATGGTTAGTCTAAGACTACACATTGGCTGCGAACGTGACGGCTGGGTGTTGGATCCGCTGGCTGTCTTCATCCCGCTGTCTAGACGATCTTCTTCTGGCATTCTCGACCTCTGCTGGGTTGGTCCATGGCGCTAGGAGCAGGTTTCGACATCCCGTCGAGTGTGGTTGTTTGTCGGTTGCCAAGGTGCCACAAAACTCAGCTACCAATTTAGCATTGACATCGTCTGTTAAGAAGGTCTCTTGCAACTCCTCAGTTGTCGTAGTAGCAAGCCACGTGGAGGGGAGTCAGACTACCCCTTGGGTGGCTAACAGCGTCGTCGTGTCCAAGGCAATCTTGACATCCAACACCCCGATGAAGAAGTGTCAGCTGCCACCCGCTGCAGTTGGTACCGTCTTCCTCCCGATGCGAATACCGGGGATCAATCTGTAGGGGAAGCGCTCCGCAATAAAAGTGTTGGCCACTACTTTTACCCCCTCCTTTGATGTGGGTGATGAGCTCACTACTACCATGAGAATCGCCAACAGACCTCGCTCAATCCTTCTCGCCATGAACTTAGATCCCTGTGGTGTCAACATAAAGCATAAGAGGATCAGTTGGTGGCGCACCGTGCTTGCCGCAGGTCTGCTGCTCGATGGGTGGCCGACGAGGTCTTTGCTGACTGGCTGGGCCACAGGTAGCAGGGCATCTGGTGCAGGGGTCTGCAAATGGTTGCTGTTCGCGGGTATTGAAAAGAAGTCCAACTCCCCTTCCTCCTCCTCTTGCGTTGCCCGTCCATCGCCATCTTCGTTGATACGGCGCTGCTTCATCGGTGTGCGGCGAGACTGCCTTGCGTCTTTCATGACTGCATCTGCTGTTGTGCCCTCGATGTGTGCTGAGTCACCCTGCCCTCTATTGACGGTCGTAGGATGGAGAAGTGCCACCTGCGAAGCAGCCTGCACAGTGGAGGTAGACGGGATATTGGGGGCGAGGGGAGGTTATGGTATGTAGGATAGGTTGAGGTACGTGCTTAGATAGTGGCGTGGGAGTTGTTGCTGTACTGGGGAGTGACCAATGGTTCTGTCCGATTGTCTGACACTAGCCTGTGGAGGCTGAGGGGGGGGGGCGACCTCGCCCACCTGCCTGCCCTCTACCTCTGCCTCGGCCTCTAGTTTGCCTCCCTGTTAGCATTGGCTCCTGGAAACGGGGGCAGTCTGGGTCGAATTCGTCATGGTACCACCGTAAGCACTTCTGACAGAAAGGCGTGTCTTGATTTGCAAATTATATTTGCATTGCCTGGCCAGTCGAACGTCTGATCACAACCCATTCTTGGAATCTGTCCCTGACAACAGGGTCGCAATTGATTTTGACGTTCCCCAACCGAGGCTCGTCTTCTTTCCTATCAGGGGCTGCATATGGATGATAGGACCCATGATTCTTTGGACAGCATATTTGAGAGAAAATAGTGCCCCGAGAGGAACTCGGAGGGCAATGATTCGGTACTTTGCTGCAGATTCAGCCTGCCTCGGTTGATCAAGCTCCTTTTGAGTTATCCAGGGGCGAAATGTGACCTGGATGGGTCCGTCCCTTCGTGGGATGAAGTCCTGACCCTTGTTTAACATCCATTGCGTGATCCTCTGAGTGCGTGCGACATAGGATATGACGTTGGGGCCCTCCCCATGAGTGCGACCTCTTCTCTGCAACAGAAAAAAAGGAGTGTGTTAATACTAAAGTTTAACGGTGACCTCTGTGTATAACATCATATTTTAATCAGTTTATAAATTGTTTATCATCATGTTCATTTTGATAATCATGAAGGGGGTTAGCCTATATTTATAATCAATGGTCCAAGCGGATCTCATCGTTTGACCTTTTTTTAACTGTTTACAAACAATTCATCAACTGTTTATCTTGTCTCCCATTTGTTAAAAACCTATTGATAAACTGTTGAAATCATGTTGAAATCATGTTGAAATCCAGTGTTGGTGGTGATGTTGCAAAATTATGCAAAAAACAGGAGAAAATTGCTTAAACTTTTATATAAGGATTATTTTAAGAGTGGGATAAATTGTTTTCGATGTGTAGTCTGCATTGATGTCAGGTATCCGAACTAAGGACTGCTCCAATTTCTTTTTTGGTAACCCTTAACGGTGTTTCTCTTTTATGCATGTTAGGCTGTCTATTTCTTTCTTTGTCTCTCTCTCTCTCTCTGTCTCTCTCTTTGTCTCTCTCTCCTCTCCTCTCTCTGTATATAAACAAAGTTGTCCTTGGTTGGAGATATACAGGGAAAAAATGACAACAAATGAGTCGCCACCGAAAGTGGGGTCACTTTTTTGTCGGACTTTCACCTGCTCATCAGAAGGTTGCAATATCTTATAAGAAAAAAACATGAAAAATCATTAGATAAGAAAATGGACAATGGTCGGTAGGTGCACAGTAAAACAAAGACAATCAATATTTGCAAAGGCAAATTCGTATGCACCTACCGACCACCACTTTGTTTGTTGTGCGATCTTAGGAAAATAATATTGAATATATACCTCTCTCTCCGAGAATCTCTCTCTCTGTAGGTATATATATACACATATATATATACCTACATATATATATACCTACATATATATATATATATATATATATATATATATATGTATCGTCACAAACAAACCTACAAGAGCATACCGTAGGCAGAGAGAGAAAAAAGGACAATAAACGAGGGGCTGTGACAAACTGTTTCGTCGGAGTTTCACCGACTCATCAGGAGGCTGAACCCTCAACAGTCTGCAGAATCCCCTCACTGATTCCACTGTAAATTATAATCTCCCTTAACCAAAATCAAAATAGACTATCACTCACCCACACCAGATG
>BFEA01000040.1:54000-64318 GCA_003427395.1 Chara braunii
ATATATATATATATATATATATATATATATATATATATATATATATATATATATATATATATATATATATATATATATATAGTCAAACACAGTTGTCCTGGGTCGGAGGCAGTGAGAGAGAGAAGGACAACAAACGAGTAGGGCAAAAGTGAGGTCACTTTTCCGTCGGACTTTCACCTACTCATCAGGAGCCAGATATAGCTTACAAGAAAAAAAACATGACATGTCGTTGAATATGGACAATGGTGGGTAGGTGCACAGTAAAACAAAGACAATCAATATTTGTAAAGGCAAATTCGTATGCGCCTACCGACCACCATAGTGCGATGTTAGGAAATCAACATTGAATATATACCTCTCTATCTTTCTCTCTCTCTCTCAACATTGAAAACTTCGTTTTTGTAAACTTTCGTTTCTGTACGTGGAAAACCATGAAGGTTTTTGCATTGTCAAGAATAGTTATCGACATGTCTGTACTCTGTAACGCAATTCTGTTTAGCTCAGGTAACATGATAAAACAAAACGACATGAAAGCGCATACACAATGAGTAAAAAAAATATGCTAAACAGAGGGATGTCATGACACATTTTTTATCAATTTTTGCGTTTGGAATCTTTGGATGTGTTTGTCTCCGTTTATTTATCTCTCTCTCTCTCCCTCGCTCTTTCTCTCTCTCTCTTTCTTTCTCTCTCTCTCTCTCTCTCTCTCTGTTATGTATATAAATATATATATCGTCACAAACAGATATATATATATATATATATATATATATATAAATATAAAGTTAAACAGAGTTATTTGGTAAACCGTAGGCGTAGAGGAAGAAAATAACAACAACCGAGGGATTGTGACAAACTATTTCGTCGGAGTCATTATGAAGCTTATTTATCTTACAAGAAAAAACATGAGATGTCTTCTGAAAAGAAAATGAAAAGTGGTCGGTAGGTGCATAGTAAAACAAAGACAATCATACTCTGCAAAGGCAAATTTTTATGCACCTACCGACCACCACTTTCTTTATTTTGTGATCTTAGGAAAACAATATTGAATGTCTCTCTCTCTCTCTCTCTCTCTCTCTCTCTCTCTCTGCCTTCTTTGAAATTTTCGATGTTATAAAAATTACTGACTCTGTTCAAATTTATAACCACAAAGTTAGAAAAATCACAACCCACTGATAAAAAAACATACATCCGAAATTTTGTTTTGCATTTCACCGTTCATATTCCTAACGAATGTGAATATCGAACTTTCCAAAATATATAATATGTGTCACGTAAATATCTAACAACATTGGAGATTGAGTGATTGATGTTATAAACATGCATGAATTTTATGTACGTATGACATGTTATCAGTGTTGCCAATATCAATGCCTATCCCTCCGATGTTTGAATCACCTCGTTAGAACAAACATAAGGATCTAATGTCCAACAAATTACGTATAGTTATGCATATATAAAAAATATAGAATGTTATATCTTTTTGCATAAAATATCGATCATGAAATTCAAAGTTTGACCCGACAATCAGAGAACTGTCATCCTACGTTCCATGAAACGAAGTGATGAGCTAATTCAACTGCAACATCGTCTAACATACTTATGATTTATAGTATCGACCTCTTCATACAAAGTTTGTCAATAGATACAACTACAAGACTTTAAAAAAATTGACACAAGAGCGTTAGTAGTGTATCTCGTCCTCTTCCTCACAAAAATCAACTTCTAAAATTGCGAGAATGTTCAGATATACATTCGATGTTCCTGTAGGCATTATGTTGTCTGTAATTATCTCATATCTTTATTTACCGAACATGTGGACAGGCCCTAGTGTACAAAATGTTGGTGATATACAGTTACAAAATTGACGAACTTGAGTACCTAAACATCTAAATTTGCGCTTTGCCTGCATTCCATTCCTACGTTCCGAGGAACGACATATCAGAACCGTGGTGCTGAAATGAGTAATCCTCATCGATGAAGAGAAAGTCACGAACGTCCTTTTCTTGTGACGCTGTCTGTCCCGCTTTGAAAACAAGGAAACCGTTGCTTGCAACGGATGTTGAACGGTCCAGATTGAAAATGTTAAAATTGACAACAGGGTCCCGTGATTGAACCGATTTAATGATGTCTTTTTTAATCGCAGCCAATTCAGAAATTTTGTCGCTCAAGGATGTCATCTGTTGACATTGTAGCACGTCGTTCCTTATTATCATTTCAGCAAATGCAAGTTGTTGGAGAGATATTCCCACCCCTTCTCCTTTCCTTGCATGTTGAAATATCCTTGTAAGCGCTTTCTGGAATGCTGAATCGCTCCATAGTTCTCTGCCGTTACACCTCCACGTCATATTCTTGGACATTTCTTATTTCAATTGCCTTCTTGCCATATCATGTCTATTGGTTTGTCCCCCCTTTACAAGAGGATATCCTTTCTCAACCCAAAATTCATGTTTCTAATTTCATGAGATCTCCCCCCTGATAGTTGTCATTACTCTGTTGCATTCGACGAATATTTGTCGCACCCCACATTTTTCTATATACATTTTAATCCCTTCCGCTGCCCAACTACCGACTTGGTTGGCTGTGGTCAATATTGATTGAAAAAAATGTTCCTTTTTCGGGTATAAAGTATAATCGCCCATAGACATATACGCATATGCCTTTGCAACGGACCTAAATATTTTATCTTTTGTTTTCTTTTTCAATAACAGGTTTGTTTGTGTCGTGGTCATATCGGTCTTCTCCAAGCCTTCTTTCTTGTATACCTTTCTTGTTTTACAATCTTGTCGTCCTGCAGAAATAAATGTGCACATTTCATAGCGAAAAAAAAAAATGAAACACCAATGGAAACGAACAACGTCAGCACCGATAGTCATTTTTTTTTCTCGTTGATATCACATCTGTAATATACTACATAAACCATACTTATACATTGAAGAACATTACACTGGTTCGTGAAATTGTATCTATAGTGATTCTATACCTTTTTTGGATGATTGAACGTTCTTCGTAAGTCCACAATTATTCTCTTCATCCTCGTCCTGAATGTGTTCGTCTTTGTCAACATCTTCATCCTCTCCTTCGTCCTCTCCTTCGTCATCGCAATCGGCTTCAGATTCTGACTTCTCCTTGTTGTGTGTCCTCCGACCCCTGCGATTTCTCTGCTTGCTCATCGTTTGCATCCATTTCGCAAAATTGATCATCGTCTTCTTCGTCTTCATACCTTGGCTTCTTTGTACCATTTAACTCCGCATAACTTTTCCTTCATTCCTCATCGTATGCACTGTCTCCTCTTTTTTTCACTTCATTTCTCCCAGTCCTGATTTGAATTTTTTTTTTTTCATTATCTCTACCCGTTTTTTTTTACTTTTCATGCTGATCATCGTCCACCTTCTCCAAATGTGTCTTCCTCAGTGTGTGAGAATCATCATTCATACACTTCTTTTTTGTCTTGCTGGGTGCCTTCGGAATGTCAACATTTTCTTTCCGACGAACATTTTTTGTGGGTGTTGATATGACAGATGTCTCACGTATGCGTTCCGTGGTCCTCGGTGTTAACGTCTTTCTCAACAACGATCGATATACATCGGCCCTCTTTCTTTGTCCACTATTTCCTTCTTTTCCTACGCATTGCATTTCATCTTCACTCTAAACTCTTTCCTGTTGCTTTCTTTTTGCTTGTCTCACATGCATGTCAATGTTGTCATGACGCTCTTTCCTTCTCCTACATATATCCTCGTATTTTTCTCTCGACGCCATCTGTACTGAACAGTTCAATCAGCCGTGAAATCGAACCATATACTTGTTGCATGCAGCACTGCCATCAGTCTTTCCTGCAAATCGAGTGTGCAGAGAAATAAAGTAAGTATCTTCATATACACTTCATGTTGTTTGGAAAACATTGCCTCATATTTTAATGAATTTGTTGAATTTGAAATATTATGGATTTAGTTCAATACTTTCTTTTTGCTTTCCGTCCCCGTTGAGTCCTTCTAAGTTTTTATGGATGTATTATGTACATTCGAATGATTTTATAAAAATAATATATAAATTTTATGCATATATGTATGAAAATTATATATATCTTACAAGATAGATTATGCATGTCTTCTAAAATTATTTTTTAATATTACAAGTATCAGAAACACCTTCTTAAGTCATTTTTCAGTTACATAATTTTGTTGTAAACGTAATGGTAAAATTTAAAATATGCAAAGTACAAAACTATTCTCACGTGAATAGTTTAAAAATTTATAAACATTACAAGCACCACAAATATTTTTGGTCAAAGTGTCGTTACCTTGAACATGTTCAACACCTTGTAGCAAAAAACGAGAATAGAAGTCACACATTGATTGCCGACACCCCTAATTAAACTTTCCTCATCTACGTAAAAGTATATTCCATATCTAAGTCATTCAATCTTATATGGCAATATGCAGTACAACATTCGAAAAAAATGCAATGCACTCGACCACAAATACTGTGACAACTACCTCACGAATTGAAGACTGTTATCAACTTTCAAATCGACCTTGGTCCAATCATCACGATATTTGCGTCGAGAACTGACAACTCTTGTCCTACCACTAAAATAAATACGAGCAATAAGTTTGTCGCAAATCACATACAAATTATCTTCATGATGTGTCACTCTATAATCTCGATGAAAATTGATCGCTATAATCTCGATAAGTATACACTTACGGATTCTCAAAATCTTCCTTCACACGCGAAGCTGTGAACGAGTCAATGCCCCCAGATCTTAGAGCTCTGTTGTTCCTAGGGAAAAACCTACCTAGCTTTTTGCGCGATTACCGCAGTTTTAGCCTTATGAAGAAGTGGGATGAGAAGGCGATGTTGACCATGTTCTGTTTGTTCTTATGTGAGAAGTTGGGCGACGAAGTATACGATTTCATGATGAGATCATGAACTTGGAGTGAACTGGAAAGTTCATTGAGCTGGAGATTTCCCGAGCACGAAATTGGCGGTCGTCATTGTAATGACCCCAATCGAATAATCGGCGGTGCGTCAGCACAAGGGGAACTTGACAGTATACAGAGACAAGTGAGAGCATTGGAAGAGAGAATGACACAACTAGAAAGAGACAGAAAAGGCAAGTGAAAGGTCATGAAGGGATGTCGGATGGGCTAGCTGGTAGTAGTGGAGAGAGGACGAATGATGATAATCAAGGATCCCTCCGACCTGCGAAAGTTGAGAAGAAGCGATGTGATAATCAAGCTAGAGAGAGGGGTGAAAACGTGATTGAGATAATAGACGAACCTAGACCTCAGAAGTTGACCAAGACTCAGCGGAAGGCAAGAAACCGAGCACGGGCGGTCTATGACCGCGATCAGGGTCGAGATTGGGGAAGAGGTCGAGGCAATGGTAGACAAGAACGCGGTGGTCATGGTAATAGGGGCCTCGGAAGCAATGAAAAAAGAAGTGATAGCAGAGACAATATGAGAAGTGATAATAGAAACTGGAGCGCCGTCGGAATCCAACGTGGTCAAAAAAGTGGTCAAGGACTTGGGAAAGGAAGAAGGGGTTTGAAGAATGCAGTCTGCAAGCATTGTGCCCAAGAAGGGCACATAATGAGGTTTTGCCATGTCAGGAAGGCTGATGAAGCGAATGGTCTAATAAACACCAATATTAAAGGAGGTGTTTATGACAGATTTGGAAACTCCATTTACCCAAACATACCTGGAGGAACAAGACATGAAGCCTTGCGACGAGAATATGAATGGTAGACAGGAACAAAAGACCTGTATTAGTGACAGAGAATTGCAAAGTCATTTGATAATAAGGGCACTTCATGGATGATTGTAAGGCACTAGGGAGGTACATTGAGTTGGGAAAGGCTAAGTATCATGTACGCGGAAGATTGGTGACCATCACTGGACACATAATCCGAGGGGTGGCAGAGTGGAGCTCGATAGGATATTGGGATTGACCATCACTTTCCTAGATTAAAGACAAGTGGATTAGTGAACTTCTAAATAGGTTGAGGTGTTTTGTTGGGTAAGAGAGGACATGGATGAGTAGAGTGCGGTCTGAAAAGAGGACAAGTGTATTTTCCTTGAGTTTTGATAGGATAAAGACTTAGAGTAGATGGATAGTATAGGAAAATGCATGGACGTTTGAGGATAAGGATGAGAGAGATGAGACGCAAGTCTGACTTAGTATATCATACTTTATATTTATATATGTATCCAAAAGAGATGAGCTGGTGACCACGAACACTTTCACGTTGTGAGTGAATCCTTGTCTGTGGTTTGAGTCTTTTTGTGAGTCAATATCTCCCTTTGTCTATCACTATTGGACTCATCTGAGGCCTAGAAATGGTGGTAGAGGAACGGGCGGATCAGTGTTTTGTGTGAAAGTCAATGAAAGGTTGTTGGATAAATTGATTATATGTTTGAGAAACCATGCTACGACATGGACAAACTTTTTTCAATAAGTTGAAATCTTTTGCAATCATTTGAATGAGATGTTTGTTTTTAGTGGTTTCAGACAAGTAAAGAGTCCGAGGTGCGTGCCTCCCCGAGCTATGATCAAAGACTTGGAGGGCACAACCCTTAGTGGTAGCCTGACGAATGCTCAATTTATTATCTTATTTATTTGGTTTATTTAAAAAACATCGTTCATCTACCCTAAGGGTTAACCTGAGGGCATAAATTACCAAGCCTATGGTGAAAAATTGGCATCGTTGAGACGTAACTCCCAAAGTGGGCTGCTGACCTAGCATAACCAGGCGGCGGACCCTTCGGTTATGGCCTCGAAGAGAAACTAGAGGGGCGGCCGCCCCAATGAAAGGGTCTATTCAGGTGGATGTCGAAGGGGTCGAGATTAGTAAATTTTAAAGATAGGATGTTCCATCGTTGCGCAACCAACGAGGGTTATCACCGATAAGCAACAACAAGGTGGGCCGCAGCTCCGGCCTGATCAGCAGGACTGTGGTGGGTCATGATGGAGACCGTTGTCCTCCTATATTAGGCTTCGGGCAGGACGATCGACAACTTTGGATTGAGATATCACGAGTTTAATACCCAAGGTCTTGGTTAGGACCCGCGTTTGACGGGTTGAGTCCGCACACAGACACCGACCCTGAAAACAACCAACGAATACCTGGGCCAAAGACTAAGGGTGTGGGGGAAGGAAAGGTGCGTTGTCATACTTAACTATTTCATATACTCTAGTACAGATCAAGTATCCCCACTTCGAGTCATCAAATTTATTTTATGTGAGAGACCCGGGTTAAAATCCCGGCAGTAATAATCAAAAGTAAGTTGACGGCGTCAATCCTAAAACCACATTTCATTCCAGTGTTCGGATTTGACAATTTGCTTGTTGAAAAATATCTTTTATTTGCATATAGTTCTCCAGCGACGGGGACGTCGCTTAATAGGGTGTGGGATACTGTCGGACCAAATACCCTTACAAGGGTATTTGGCTATGCTTTTACATTCGACACTGTGACGGCGTCGGCTACCATGATGGAGCCAGTCTGGAATGGAAAGGGTGTGCACGCTTGAGCGTGACACTTGAAACAGTTTCCTCGGCTATTAAAGTCGGGGACAAAATCGGTAAGAAAATTTTGAAAGTATATCCGCGTGTTGTTATGACGCGCGCTGAAATGGTTCGGATCAACACTTATACCCTCCGACCAGAAAGGTCGAGGGGTTGATTGAGTTAATGGTGCGTCGGGTAGTTTTACAACACACGCTGAGGCATGGGCGGGTATCGGTCAACGTACCGGTACTGGGCCTCTAAAATGGTTATTCTATTCGGCCTCCGAGCCGAGTACCCGCCACGTCTACCTCGATATGGTGTGGTACCAACCTATCCGTCACTTGAGTGTTTTCCCCCCCGCGACCCTTCATGTCGCAGCCACGGCTAAGTACCGACCGACCCTCTACTTGAGTGTTTTTCCCCACTACTCTGAGAGTCGCAGGCCTAACCCCGCCACTCGAATGTTTTTCCGCGGCGACCCTCAATGTCGCGGCCACGGCTTAAGTATCGGCCCTTCGGGCCATACTGGTTAACCAGGTGCCCTTGCAGGGCACACACACACTCAAGCCGGTGAGCACGCAGGCAGACGCGCGGACCAGCAAGCGTGCGCGCACGTACAGGCTAGAACGGGCTCAAGCTGCTGGTTGGACTGAGCTCCGCTGCTATATAGATAGCAGAATTGCTCCCCTTCTACCTGAAGTGGGAGTTGACTTAGTAGGTTAGGGTGCGAATTATTCAGCGACGGACGCATGGATCGAATCTGCCTGACCACTGAGCTAGCTCCTTTTGGCAAGGAGCTCAGATACATTTCACCCCACGTTCAGAAGGCCGAGCCTTGAACCCTCAACCTTAGTACTAGGTTTGGTTATAGTTAGTTGGTTAGTCTTTGCCCGCTATAACGGGGACCCGCCACTTGGCAGGTTAAAGTGGCTAGTAGTTAGATTTCTTTTGCTTTCCTTTTATTTTCTTTTCTTCTGAGTTATTAGTTAGATTTCGTTTTTCTTTTTTTGTTTTGTTTTCTTTTTATTTTCATTTTTCTTTTCGATCCCGTGATTTCTCCTTGTGGATCCACTTTTACGAATCTACCGCAGAAACCAGGGCGGATTCGGCAGTGCAGCCACGAACTGGCCGAGGTCGTGAGTGACGGGCGGCCTGGACATCGACGCCAGATGCTCACGGAGCTCGGAAACCGGGGGCGCAACCTGGGCACTTCGGGAGAGTAGGAGAAGAGTAAGAATCGCGCGGAGAGGTAGCGCGAGGGAGGAGCGCATGCAGTCAGACAAGCGCGACGGCAAGTAGAAGAAGAAGAAGGAGGAGGAAGGAGGAAGAGGAGAGAAGAAGAAGGAGAAGAGGAGAGAAGGGAGCGAAGAGGAGAACAGCGAGGAGCGGGAGAGTTGAGCAGAGATCACCGCGCGGAGGATGGAAAAAGCCATCGTGGAGTAGGAGTGGGACGTGCGGAAAGGCGGTAGAAGAGGAAGGAGAAGGGGAAGGAGGAGGAGGAGAAAAGGAGGAGGAGGAGAAAAGGAGGAGGAGGAGAAAAGGAGGAGAAGACACCTACCTGACCGTACGGTCGGACGACGACGGACGACGGTGCCAACGGGCTGACGACGGCGACGACTCGGACGACAGCCGGGGAATGAGAAAGAAACCAGGTAGGTCTCTGACATCATGGCGACATCATGCTACCTCCTTCGAAAGGGGTGAGCAAAGCAAAAATAAATAAATAAATAAAATAAATAGAGTCGGATGAATCTATCCCTATAGCATGGAACTATACACTACCACTGTACATATACGTGTGTATGTGTGTGTGTGTGTGTGCGTGAGAAAARAGTGAGAGAGAGTTCTTCKTCYTCCTCTTCTYAGTCCACYATCTCCTTCTCCTCTCTCTMATCCTATKAYTGCTCAGTATCTACGGGCTACGAGAGAGAGAGAGATAGAGCTTACCGACTGCACGTGCGATACACTACTGAACCCGACAAAGTCACGTACCTGAAAACGAAAGAGTCGGGTGAAGTGTTTCCTCGTTACGGGGTTAGAGTGTTGCGAATGGCGATCTTGAACGGGGAGTGACCAGTAAGCGCGAGTCATCAGCTCGCACTAATTACGTTCCCGCCCTTTGAAAACACCGTCGTGGCTCATACCGATTAAATGGTCCGGTGAAGTGTCTGGATCGCGGTGATCCCGGCGGTTTGCCGCTGAAGAGAGGGGGGGCTGTGCCAAGCTGCCCATTACATGACTCCGACACGTGCTACTTCATTTCTTCTTTGCCTTTTGCCTTCATGGAAATGTTCCAAGATGCACGCCGTCATTATGACTCTCATGTCAATGTAAATAAATAAATAAATAAATAAATAATAACATCAAAGGAATCAACAGCTAGGATACAGATATATATAGATTGCCGCACTATATATGTGTATACGTGTACATGTGTGTGTGTGTAAGGGTGGAGGCCGGAGGCACTTACCCGTAGCGCCATCGCTCCGTCTTCGTCTTCGAGGTACCTGCAGCAAGACGCCACATTCAGAGGTTAGTGCCTGATACACGAGAGGGAGAGAGCGAGAGAGAGAGCGAGAGAGAGAGAGAGAGAGAGAGAGAGAGAGAGAGAGAGAGAGAGAGAGAGAGAGAGAGTTCTTATTCTTTCTCTTCTAAGTCCACCATCTCTCCTCACCCTCTCGCTACCTGACTTCACTGCGTCTGCAGACTACGAGAGAAAGAGTGAGAGAGAGCGAGAGAAAGAGCGAGCGAGCGAGCGAGCGAGTGAGCGAGAGAGAGAGAGAGAAAGAGCGAGCGAGCGAGCGAG
>BFEA01000040.1:65556-81781 GCA_003427395.1 Chara braunii
GAGAGAGAGAGAGAGAGAGAGAGAGAGAGAGAGAGAGAGAGCGCAGGAGCGGAGTGAGAAGGATACCGCACAATGGTGCAGATCGAATGCATAGATGCGCGAAGAAGAAAGATGGTGGCAGCCGAGGAGGAAAGGGTGATTGCGCAAACGGGAAAAGGGCGAGCATGAAGGTAGCATGCGCAAGCATGAGGTTGGAGAATGACGAGTGAAAACGAGATACGTACCTGTTGTAGCTGCTACTGCCGCGCGTCTGTCTCGCCAAACAAAATGCCCCAACATTGCTGTATCGGGCCACGAAAAATAACTTGCATACATTTTATTATTATTATTATTATTATTATTATTATTATTATTATTATTATTATTATCGTTATTATTATTTTTATTTTTTTGATTACACGATATGTTGCGGTACACGTGGCATTTGCAAAAGGGTCGAGGTTGTGAGCAAAACGAAAGGGCTTACCTAGGGGCTGATGCGTGAGGCATTCAACCGCGATCTGCCGCACTTCAGAAGAAACGTTTGTCTTCGTCATTGTAGTATAGGTAAGATTGGACCTGTCGTCTGTAGTCTGGAAGCCGAGCGCCAGATAGGGCGTCATTATTGGTTCTCTGTGATGATGATGATGATGATGATGATGATGATGGAAGGTGATGATGATGATGATGATGATGATGATGATGATGATGATGGAGGGTGATGATGATGATGATGATGATGATGGAGGGTGATGATGATGATGATGATGATGATGTTGATGATGATGATGGTGGTGGAGCTGTGAGGGCACTTACCTCATATTGGAGATGGTCTGCATGGGCGACGTTCTCAAGTACTTCAGGCTGCCACTGATATCAACAATTGCATTGTCTTTGGTAGTCTGTAGTAGCTGTGTAGGAGTAGACTGGGCGCTAGAGGCCATGTATGAGTGTGAAGGAACCGGACTCTTATGTTGAGAGGGTAGAGTATGCTCTCCATGGACGTTGGTTTTCAGTACTACCAACCTCCATTGGTGTAATATTGGTGCAATGCTGCTCTTAGGACACGGTGTGACTATTTGGCTTTTAGTGTGATGGCGGGATCTGGGATTGTCATCTCGCCGTTACTTTTCATGTACTGATATTAATCAATATTGTTATTATTATTAATATTATTATTATTATTGTTATTATTATTATTGTTATTATTATTATTATTGTTATTATTATTATTATTATTAAACAGACCGTGGCATCAGTGACCGGGTAGAGAGGAGATCAGCATAGGTGTTGACATCATCACTCGTTGGTCATCAAGTTGTCTGTTTGCTTCCATACTGTAGTAGTAGATATAGGCTGAAGAGTAGATAGGGCGCCAGGCGCTATTCGAGAGGGAGAGAGTTACATTGGGTTATGCTGTTGGTGTTGCCCGATTGGGCTTGGACATCGACTCACGATTCTGCTGTTTCGTTCTCAAATGGATGGTTACTCGGTTCCATTTGTGCTATCTACTCTGTTTTTTTACTACTTGAACTTCAGTGAGATTTTTGCAATTTGGATTTCTGTGCTTCGTCCGTATTCATGTTCCTTGCATTATCATTATAATTATTATTATTATTATTATTATTATTATTATTGTCCAATCAGACGCGCTTTCATTCACACTTTTCATGTATGCAAAACAGTTGCACAGCAAACCGGCGACATGCGCCCACTCAAATACTCAGAGATATGGCTTCCGGATAAGAGTTCACTTCCACTAGCTATGGCGACTCAGCAACTCACTGTTTACACACGCATGATCACTCTGGATACCCCGCAYGCACGCAKYGAGACGTACGCACGGTCATGATGARACTGTGATACACATACAGTGCGCAGTYACATACAGTGGGCTCAGTCTCAYACGTTTATGCACATTCACACACAGTGTGCACAGTCATACACGGGGAATACACAGACAAACAGTGGTACACAGCAACCCACAGTGGAACAGGTACGGTGGAACAGACCGTGACATCCACAGCAACTTAGTGACATAGTCACGCACACGTACAATGACACATACCCGCACAGTCACGTTGTGACATACACAGAGATACACAGTGCACTGGGACGCACACACACAGCGCGGAGCGATGTGACAGTCGCACTGTGACATATAAACTGCGACAGACGCGTAGCCACGCAGTGACAGTCACACTGTCACACGGTGACAGCTACGCAGCAACACATACGCTGTGGCACATACACTGTGTTCCACGACACGGATACAGTGTCACACACGCTGTGACGCAGATACAGAGTCACGCAGATACTGTGACGGTCACACGGCAACACATAGCACCCGGAGACATGGTTGAATACCGTGATACGGTTACGCATACTGTGACACGGATGCAGTCACGCTGGGACACGAGCACCGTCTCACCCACTTCGTCCTTAGGGCATGCTGCAGACCGCCTTGCCGAAGTCACTGTGACAACACTTCCGCATGGCTCACACATGAATGAATGAAGGGTTGGGCACTGCCTCTTAATTATACTTCTGTAACTCGTTGGTCTGCCTCTTTTCACCAGGGCTTGGTGCACGCAGTCCCGCACGGTATTAGACTCGGTGAGACTGAGGCGGGTACCGCTGGCTAGAAAGAGGCTGCACTGCCAACTAGACTACGGACCTCTAGCCCAGCAAGTTACGACCTCTACACAGCTGTCCAAGACTCAATGAGTGCATTGGCCTGAAACAGACAACGACTGACTTTGGGGACACAGAGTCACCGTGATTGTGACAGCGGTTGTGGCATACACAGCAGAATACAGACCGTGACATACAAAGTGTGACAGCGGCTGTGGCATACACAGCAGAATACAGACCGTGACATACACAGTGTGACCCAGACTGTGGCATACACGGCAAGGTACAGACTGTGATGTCACACGACGACACACAAGAGAGACGCATACGCAAAAGAGAGAGAGAGGGACAGGGTGTGAGAGAATGAGAAAGAGGGGAAGAGAATATACATGGTATACACTCGCAGCCGCATTGGTAGTGACGCCATTGGCCTTCACAATCCAAGAGAGCCTGTTGCATGAACGCGACAGTAAAAGGAAGGCCTTAATATATGTGTCGGCTGCAGTAAGGGATAGCCTCCCATTGTCAACTAGATGAAGTATTTGAATTTCGATTGATATAACATCAATGCATTACTACTCTCTTGTCAGAGTAGGACTTCCTAGCTTTCAAGGGGATCTCACCGTCCGCAATCTGTCCATCCGCTTTCACCATTGCCCTACGTCGTTATCATTATTATTATTGATATTCTGGATATTATTATTATTATTATTTTATTATTATTATTATTATTATTATTATTATTATTATTATTATTATTATTATTATTACTATTATTATTATTATTGTTATTATTATTATTATTATTATTATTATTATTATTATTATTATTATTGTTTTGTGTCGTTATTCTGATTGTTATCATTAGGCATCACACAGAGCCAGTGAGGGAGAGTGTGGGGCATTGGAGAGGAGGAAGACACTATCATGGTGCCCACCTCCTCCATCCTCCTCCATACTTGTCTTTATGCGGACCTCTTAAATACATGCCTCCTCGACTATTGATTAGGGTCTGATCCACGTTTGAGTTAACCCTGACCTCAACTAACCCTAAGAGCCAGCAACCGATTGCATGAGTTGTATATGACCAATGACAGGGCGATTGCGGGAGCTCTGCCGGAGTTTAGGCGGAACTCTGGAGGCAGGGAATAGTGAGGTATGTGTACTTCAACATAAACCCTAAACCCTAAACCCTAAATCTACAACCTATGACTGTGTTAGTAATGAAAATACTTTGAGTCAGAGATCCTTCAGGGTTAAACCCGGGGACAGGTAGGCAACAGTAATGCTTGGGTTAGGGAAGGGAAGTATGATTTGTTTGGGGTGTGTCTAACTGATGGTTGGTAAACGCAGCCAAAACAAGAAGTGCTGAGTTGATGTCTAGGTATGTGGATGTTTCTTTTGAGATGCGATGGACAGGGAGAGGGTGTACTTCTGACAGTATTCCCTCGCTTATGGGTCACATGAAGCCCGCCTTATCAGTGACTGGTCGCATGATAAGAGTAGCAAGGTCTATGAAACCTGCCTTATCAACGACTAGCCATTGATAAGAGTAGTGAGGCTCCATGAAAAGAACATGCCTTACCTCTGATGGGCCTTACATTCAGTCAGTGGTAAGAGTAGCAAGGATCCTTGGACACCCACCTTATTGAGGGCTAGCCAGTGATAAGAGAAGCAGGGAAATCATGCCTTATCAATGACTAGTCTGCTATAAGAGTAGTGAGGCTTCAGGGACACCTGCCTTATCATTGATCAGCTTAACATTCATTCAGTGGTAAGAGTAGCAAGGATCCTTGGACACCCACCTTATCGAGGGCTAGCCAGTGATAAGATTAACAGGGAAATCCTGCCTTATCAGTGACTAGTCTGATATAAGAGTAGTGAGGTTTCAAGGACACCTGCCCTATTAATAAAACATCCTAGCACTTAGTCAGTGATAAGAATAGCAAGGATCATTGGACACCCGCCTTATTGAGGGCTAGCCAGTGATAAGAGTAGCAGGGAAATCCTACCTTATCAGAGTCTGATATAAGAGTAGTGATGTTTCAAGGACACATGCCTTATAAGTGGCTAGTCATAGGATAAGCCTACCGCTAAATGTGCTTGGCACACAAGGGCCAAGACCCACAAGTTTTTCTTTGTCAAACAAGCTCCAGTAATAAATGGATATATCTTGAATGGTCTGTCATGCCACCGCTAACTTCTCCACTCTTAGCCTTATTCGATCCTAACTAATCACCTTTGATTCTACTGAGAGGGGATAAGTGAGATCTGCCTCAGAGAGAGGCAACACATTTGTCTGATTTCTTTCCATGATATTTTTTTCCACAGGTTGGATTGATGATGTGTTCAGGACAGGAAGGAAACTCAGACAGGATAATCCAGAAAAGGGATAGCAATGAGATAGTGAGGAAAATATGGAGAGTTAGTACGACGGTAAAAGGGGAAGTGAACTATTATTCACTACCTAAAGCGAAAGGGCAACATCCCAAACAATTAGTTAAGGATAGAAGTCAGACAAAAGACACAGAGTCGAGAAGGAACTTTCTAGATCTCAGTTAGGAAGAGGGATGTTAAGTTTCTCTTGGACTGTGTTGTGTCTACAGGTTTCGACACTTCGGAGAGCTTACTGGGGAATCCGTAAGAACAACAATTATGTTATCATTTGATAATAGGTCGGTAGAACTCCGACTCAACTTTCACCATGGCTTGACACCCACACCTAAGACAAGACCTAAGAAGGGAACAAATAAATCTTCCCCCTGTATCTATGCCTAAATTGTCCAAATCACACTCAGGAGTCTTCGAAAATGTGTGGGGCTGGGGTAAAAGGAGTCAGGGTTAGGAAGGAATGTTGTTTTCAAGGGTTTGGGGTGTGAGTGGCTTGCTATGAATGGATTAAAGGTTGACGCTTGTAGCGCATTCTGTGTCTGCATCTGTATGCTTCAAGTTGTATGTGGTTCTTGCATTTGCACAGGTGTTGGACATTGAATTGTCTTCTGAGTTTGGATCGTCTGAGATATTCGGGCAAAGGGATGTTAAGTTTTTCTTGGACTGTGTTGTGTCTACAGGTTTCGACACTTCGGAAAGCTTACGGGGGAATCCGTAAGAACAACAATTATGTTATCATTTGATAACAGGTCGGTAGAACTCCGACTCAACTTCCACCATGGCTTGACACCCACACCTAAGACAAGACCTAAGAAGGGAAGTGATAAATCTTCCCCCTTTATCTATGCCTAAATTGTCCAAATCACACTCAGGAGTCTTCGAAAATGTGTGGGGCTGGGGTAAAAGGAGTCACGGTTAGGAAGAAATGTTGTTTTCAAGGGTTTGGGGTGTGAGTGGCTTACTATGAATGGATTAAAGGTTGACGCTTGTAGCGGATTCTGTGTCTGCATCTGTATGCTTCAAGTTGTATGTTGTTCTTGCATTTGCACAAGTGTTGGGCATTGAATTGTCTTCTGAGTTTGGATCGTCTGAGATATTCGGGCAAAGGGACACAACAATCGTAAAAGTGAGGTCCATCGCTCAGTCAGCTCCCCTGATTTACATATAATATATATATATATACTTGTGAATGGGATCATAGTTGGTCGGGCTCGGAAAGTCATTTGTCTAGACTTTTGTTTGGGAGAATAGGAGACTACAAAGGGGATCGACCCTGGCATTCTCACATGATAAGCAAAGTAAACGTTGAGTTATTGTCATAGTTAGCTAAGCGTGGAAGACTGTCCGAGAAGTCGACCTGATTAAATAGTCGGTCCGGAGAGTTAGCACCTCGGGGTTCGACATACGGGTCAGTCTTAAGGCGTTCTACCTCGCGAATGCCTATGCTACGGCGATCGAGAAAACGCCCTCGGTTGACCTACCTCCGCGATTGCATGTAAAAGTCTTCGCACGTGGGTCAGTAGCTCAGTAGGGATACGCCCACCTAAGGGATGGTGACAGCTCCCGCAGGTGGAGGTATGTTGTACCTCGCGGGACCCTAACCTGTCGTAGGGAGTCGCGAGAGGTATAGCACGCGCGCACGGTTGAAGTTGGTATTGCGTAAAGTGACAAAGATACTCCTGAGTGACACGACCGTGAGGTCGGACACAAAAACTACTTTGCGTCTGGGTGTAGGACCGCCGCGCGCGACAGGTGGCGCCATTGCCGGGGATCTCGCTTCCTATCCGAGGTCCTCAGTGAATGAACTCGGGTTTGGTAAGTCGATGATTTAGGCAAAACGACAACTCTAATCTACTTACCGGGATATAATTTGATCAAAGATTCTGAGTGGGGAGTACGCAAGGGTGGTCATTGCGTATAAATCACTTAGGGATTTATAGAACATAATAAGTACTAGGAACGAATTGGTGGTACAAGTAAGGCGACAGTCAGTAAGAACTTGTGAAAAGGATCGCCCTAGAGAATGAAAGGGGAAGTATTCCATTGACAGTAATCTGAGGTTATCTAGGATCTTTTAAAGACCAAGGATATTGGGTCAGATAACCTTAAAAGCACTATAGTCTACTTATTGTCCTCACATTAATATGACACCCAAAGGTCATGGGACTGGTACTGGGAAAGGAAGAAGCGGAAAGTAAGGGAAGGCCGCCGAAAGGCCTATAGATTTGACCAAAGAGTGGGGGGATTGGAAAAAGGAAGGTGAAGGGCTAGAAGAGAAGGAAGAAGGGGTAGAGGCTCGTAGGCATCAGGACGAGTGGAGTGAGCGTACCCCGTCTCCGGGGAAGATGGCGTATTACGGATGTGAGAGGCATTACGACACCTCATCTCTGCGTTGTGAGTCACCAACTCGCCGTTGCTTTGGGTCTTATCCACCGTCTTCTTCCTCTGCTCAAGAACGACAAGTGACCGTCCTTCCTCGATCCGACCAACCAAGGTCTCAGCCAATATATCACATTCCTAACCCTCCTGTCATCTCTCAATCTGCGTCATCCGACTGGAGATTATGCATCTCCCTAGTGATGTTCTTGTTATGTCAACTAGAGATTTGCGGGTTGATCTCCTACTTGTTGTACAAGCAAACTATATGAAGCATTGAACAAGCATTTGAGAAAGTCAAGGATTGTGAAGGAGTTAAGGATAGGCAGGTGTAGTGAGAAAGATGTCAGGATCTCTAGGGAGTGACTTTAGGAGGTGAGGGTAGGTGAAAGTTGCATATGGTATTCATTGTCAATAAGTGGAGACGATGATTTAACCAGGAGATAGAAGTTGAAGAAGATAGTAATATGCTAATTTAAGCATGTATCAAACTAGAAACTTGAAGTGTAAGACAAGTAAGATGGGGGATAGATGAGCAATAGAGGTGGATTGAGTATATGACTCGTGCACGAGAATTGACTCATTTAGACTTTGTTAGTCTAAGGGTTGTACTTGCGAGCAAAGTATATGAATAGAGGCCTGTTTAGTCAGAAGTCTGACAGATCCACAAAGGAGGATAAACAAAACAACTTATTATGCCAACAGTAGTGCTTGCAATAAGAGGCACATAATCCTAACTGTAGTCAGTGAGACAGTGAAGAAGTAGGTGTCAAACCATCTTGTTTATGATCAACTTGATGGCTATATTCATGCATGAGGATAGTTACTTAAACTCATCCACCCCGGACCATCTACTTGAATATACCAGTTGAATCCAAACGCTTAGATCCGTTCTCTTAAGGCCATTCGTTTGAGTTATCCATTTAAAAATTATCCATTCATGTCAGTCTATTTAAGGTAAACCTATTTTAATACTATCTATCTGATGCATTTTATTCATGGGTAATTGTTCGAGTTTTCCATCTGAGTCTATTTATTTTAGACTGAGCACTTAAATTCATCCGTCTGAGCATCTATGCTTATTTCACTTGAGTCCATACATCTAGATTGCTCTCCTTATAAAGGATAAAGAAGCTACGTAAAATCCACGTCCGACGCGGGATCGGGGGTAAATGAAGTGGTCAACTCCCTTAGAGAAGAGATTCTCTCGAGAGGTGGTTGATGTGTAGGGTCTATCGTTGAGGGAGTTACAATCCTAAGTTATCATTTCCCTGACAGGTGGCTTGAATGAGCTATAAATTCGTCTTCGAAGGTAGTAGTAAGACCCGCGCCGGAACTATGTTCTTGGTCCATAGTGGGGTGTTGTCACCTGACTCTTTGAGGAATGGTGACTACATTACTACTGAGAAGGAGGAAAGTGTTTGCACCCTGTTAGACTATGGTCTATGATGAAGGCAACTACTGCATGCCGCAGGGAGGTAGGGGGTGATTCCCCGACTTTCTTTGCGTCAAGCGGGTTCATCATCACGAGAAAAGGGATATGTCATTCTGGGACGTGTACGGTGAGGCTGACTACTAATTAACCAGAGTTTGCAAGGAACAGATACTGGAATCGGAGGGTGAAGAAGTGAGGTTTGGTCCTTGAGCGGGGCTCGGGAGCCTAAGATGTTATCCCTTTAAGGGATTACACTGCCCCTTTGACACAATATACTCCTGTCAAAGCGCAGGGAGTAGAATGTAGTACTCTCATTATCTTTGCATCCAAAAACATTTATCATTAAAAAAAAAAATTTGACTACAGCGTGACCATTGTCTATGATCGTAACAAATACCGTAAGTTTTTTGTCATCACCAATGCATGCATATACCTATTAGGCTTATCTTTTTGCTGCTAAAACTATTTACATACTCAACTAGTATAATTAATGCATTACTATCGCGATGTACTATTATGACCTGCTTTTGAATGGTCTTAGGCGTTTGGAACTTAGCAATAGTAGTAAGGTATGGAGTCAGAATCCATTGATATAAAAGTTAGAAATGCTGAGCAGTTTGTGCTCCCCTCAACGCTATTGTAAACCGTCTTACCTAAGTTCCTTGTGGATGAGTATTGAGGGGGAAAAGAGAAGGTAAAGGCGACAGCGAAGGCCGCTTTGGTAGTACGAAAATAGGGACACAAACATTATACAAACGAGGTAGTATACGGTCTGTACCTAGAGATGGGATCCGTGCACCTCGACCAAGAACTTCAGAACTCGATTTACATTGTTAGCGCCTACAGTGATTCTCGCAATCCAGACGAGAGGATTGAACACTGGGATGAGCTCCGAATGGAGGTACGCAGACAGATAAATGTTATTACTTCCTCTAATTCATGATCATGATTAGCGGCTCATGCTTTTATTTAACTGTCTTTTCATACATCTGTTTGCGCCAGTCACGCCTTTAAAGTTAGTGCAGAGGATAATTGCTCCGTCAAATGGATGACTAAAGCTTATGCCTTTGTATCCTTTTGAAGGTGGGAATAGAGGAGTTTATTGGACATCACCTTCAACTTACAGCCTGACGCTTCGTCGCTTGCTGTATTTTTACAGGATGGCGGCGGCGGCCATGGCTGGAAATGGTGGTTTAGACAAAGTCCTCCTTTGGTGGAATTCTTCTCTCGACAAAGTATTGACACGCGAAGCTGTGAACGAGTCAATGCCCTCAGATCTTAGAGCTCTGCTGTTCCAAGGGAAAAACTTGCCTAGCTTTTTGAGCGATTACCACAACTTTAGCCTTATGAAGAAGTGAGATGAGAAGGCGATGTTGACCATGTTCCCTTTGTTCGTATGTGAGAAGTTGGGCGACGAAGTATACGATTTCATGCTGAGATCACGAACTTGGAGTGAACTAGAAAGCTCATTGAGCTCGGGATTTCCCGAACACGAAATCGGCGGTCGTCATTGTAATGACCCCAATCGAATAATTGGCGTTGCGTCAGCACAAGGGGAACTCGACAGTATACAGAGACAAGTGAGAGCATTGGAAAAAAGAATGACACAACTAGAAAGACAGAAAAGGCAAGCGAAACGTCTCAGAATGGATGTCGGATGGGCTAGCTGGTAGTAATGGAGAGAGGACGAATGATGATAATCAAGGATCCCTCCGACCTGCGAAAGTTGAGAAAAAGCGATGTGATAATCAAGTTGGAGAGCGGGGTGAAAACGTGATTGAGATAAAAGACGAACCTAGACCTCAGACGTTGACCAAGGTCCAGAGGAAGGCACGAAACCGAGCACGAGCGGTCTATGACCACGATCAGGGTCGAGATTGGGGAAGAGGTCGAGGCAATGGTAGACAAAGATGCGGTGGTCATGGTAATAGGGGCCTCAGAAGCAATGGAAGAGAAAGTGATAGCAGAGGCAATATGAGAAGCGATAATAGAAACTGGAGCGCCGTCGGAATCCAACGTGGTCAAGAAAGTGGTCAAGGATTTGGGAACGGAAGAAGGGGTTTGAAGAATGCAGTCTGCAAGCATTCTGTCCAGGAAAGACACATAATGAGGTTTTGCCATGTCAGGAAGGCTAATGAAGCGAATGGTCTAATAAACACCAATATTAAAGGAGGTGTTTATGACAGATTTGAAAACTCCATTTACCCAAACATACCTGGAGGAACAAGACAGGAAGCCTTGCGACGAGAATACGAATGGTAGACAGGAATAAAAGATCTGTATTAGTGACAGAGAATTGCAAAGTCATTTGATAATAAGGACACTTCATATATGATTGTAAGGCACTAGGGAGGTACATTGAGTTGGGAAAGGCTAAGTATCATGTACGCGGAAGATTGGTGACCATCACTGGACAGATAATCCGAGGGGTGGCACATTGGAGCTCGATAGGATATTGGGATTGACCATCACTTTCCTAGATTAAAGAGAAGTGGATGAGTGAACTTCTAAATAGGTTGAGGTGTTTTGTTGGGTAAGAGAGAACATGGATGAGTAGAGTGTGGTCTGAACAAAGGACAAGTGTCTTTTCCTTGAGTTTTTATAGGATAAAGGTTTAGAGTAGATGGATAGTATAGGAAAATGCATGGACATTTGAGGATAAGGATGAGAGAGATGAGACGCAAGTCTGATTTAGTATATCATACTTTATATTTATATATGTATCCAAAAGGGATGAGCTGGTGACCACGAACACTTTCACGTTGTGAGTGAATCCTTGTCTGTGGTTTGAGTCTTTTTGTGAGTCAATATCTCTCTTTGTCTATCATTATTGGACTCATCTGAGGCCTAGAAATGGTGGTAGAGGAACGGGCGGATCAGTGCTTTGTGTGAAAGTCAGTGAAAGGTTGTTGGATGGATTGATTATATGTTTGAGAAACCATGCTACGACATGGACAAACTTTTTTCAATACGTTGATGGCAGCCGTCGTCCGACTCGGCGTCCGAATTTTCAGAAGTTTGGGAAAACAGCCTGTTTTCCCAATTTCCCAACACTGGTGGAGGTACTAGTGGTTTGGTATAAAAAAAAAAAGGCGCTTTTACCGCATGTTAAAAAAAGAGTTGGGGAGAGGCGAGCGACTGGCACGGAGCGCTCCGTCGTAGCGCCGCCAGCTCAGGAGGACCGGCCCTGACAGCCACGACCTCGGCATAAAATCGAGTGTAGTGGTCATCGCCAACTATCCCACTCAGCAATACGGCTGAGTCAACCCACTACACAGGTAGCAGGGGGGGACATGGAGGCGAGCTGGCAGGTCAGAGCTTACATCAATATCTTTAATGCGTACCTATGAGGAAACGAACAGGTGTCAGCGCCCTGTCCTCGATGTGTAACTTTGGCGAACTGCATCTCAATTCATCCTGACCATGCCGGTATGGACGTGGCAACAGACGCCCTTAACATTCGGGACTAAGCGTGACCTGCCACCTGTGTAGCCGCTCAGGTAAACCCATCTACCTATACCCCATCGTCCCCTATAACTCTCCCATCCACAACCGGTCAATCCCGTCACCCCGCAATAGTACTCTTTACTCTTCCCTCTCAACCCCAATCCCAACTCTTCCTACCTCGTTGTCGCGCGCGGCGGTCCTACATCCAGACGCAAAGTAGTTTTTGTGTCGAACCTCACGGTCGTGTCACGCAGGAGTATCTTTGTCACTTTACATAATACCAACTCCGACCGTGCGAGCGTGTTATACCTCTCGCGACTCCCTACGACAGGTTAGGGTCCCGCGAGGTACAACATACCTCCACCTGCGGGAGCTGTCACCATCCCTTAGGTGGGCGTATCCCTGCTGAGCTACTTACCCACGTGCGAAGGTTTTTACATGCAATCGCAGAGGTAGGCGAGCCGAGGGCGTTTTCTCGATCGCCGTAGCATAGAAATACGCGCGGTAGAACGCCTTAAGACTGACCCGTATGTCGAGCCCCGAGGTGCTAACTCTCCGGACCAACTATTTAATCAGGTCGACTTCTCGGACATTCTTCCACGCTTAGCTAACTATGACAATGACTCAACGTTTACTTTGCTTATCATGTGAGAATGCCAGGGTCGATCCCCTTTGTAGTCTCCTATTCTCCCAAACAAAAGCCTAGACAAATGACTTTCCGAGCCCGACCAACTATGATCCCATTCACAAGTATATATATATATATATATATATATATATATATATGTATGTATATATGTAAATCAGGGGAGCTGACTGAGCTGTGGACCTCACTTTCATGATTGTCGTGTCCCTTTGCCCGAATAACTCAGACGATCCAAACTCAGAAGACAATTCAATGCTCAACACCTGGGCAAATGCAAGAACCACATACAAGCATACAGATGCAGACACAGAATGCGCTAGCGTGAACCTTTAATCCATTCATAGCATGCCACTCACTCCCCAAATCCTTGAAAACAACATTCCTTCCTAACCCTGACTCCTTTTACCCCAGCCCCACATATTTTTGAAAACTCCTGAGAGTGATTTGGACAATTTAGGCATAGATATAGGGGGAAGATTTATCTGTTCCCTTCTTAGGTTTTGTCTTAGGTGTGGGTGTCAAGCCATGGTGGAAGTTGAGTCGGAGTTCTACCGACCTGTTATCAAATGATAACAGAATTATTGTTCTTACGGATTCCCCCGTAAGCTCTCCGAAGTGTCGAAACCTATAGACACAACACAGTCCAAGAGAAACTTAACATCCCTCTTCCTAACTGAGATCTAGAAAGTTCCTTCTAGACTTTGTGTCTTTTGTCTGACTTTTATCCTTAACTAATTGTTTGAGTTGTTGCTCTTTCGCTTCAGGTAGTGAATAATAGTTCACTTTCCCTTTTACTGTCGTACTAACTCTCCATATTGTCCTCACTATCTCATTCCTATCCCTTTTCTAGATTATCTTGTCTGCGGAAGTGTTGTCACAGTGATTTGGGCAAGGCGGTCTGCAGCATGCCCTAAGGACGAAGTGAGTGAGAAGGTGCTCGTGTCCCAGCGTGACTGCATCCGTGTCACAGTATGCGTAACCGTATCACAGTGTTCAACCATGTCTCCGGGTGCTAGTCACAGTATCTGCGTGACTCTGTATCTGCGTCACAGCGTGTGTGACACTGTGTCCGTGTCGTGGGACACAATGTATGTGTTGCTGCGTAGCTGTCCCGGTGTGACAGTGTGATTGTCACTGCGTGGCTACGCGTCTGTCGCAGTTTATATGTCACAGTGCGACTGTCACATCGCTCCGCGCTGTGTGTGTGCGTCCCAATGCACTGTGTATCTCTGTGTATGTCACAACGTGACTGTGCGGGTATGTGTCATTGTACGTGTGCGTGACTATGCCACTGAGTTGCTGTGGATGTCACGGTCTGTTCCACCGTACCTGTTCCACTGTGGGTTGCTGTGTACCACTGTTTGTCTGTGTATTCCCCGTGTATGACTGTGCACACTGTGTGTGAATGTGCATAAACGTRTGAGACTGAGCCCACTGTATGTRACTGCGCACTGTATGTGTATCACAGTYTCATCATGACCGTGCGTACGTCTCRMTGCGTGCRTGCGGGGTATCCAGAGTGATCATGCGTGTGTAAACAGTGAGTTGCTGAGTCGCCATAGCTAGTGGAAGTGAACTCTTATCCGGAAGCCATATCTCTGAGTATTTGAGTGGGCGCATGTCGCCGGTTTGCTGTGCTGCTGTTTTGCATACATGAAAAGTGTGAATGAAAGCGCGTCTGATTGGACAATAATAATAATAATAATAATAATAATAATAATAATAATAATAATAATAATAATAATAATGCAAGGAACATGAATACGGACGAAGCACATAAATCCAAACTGCAAAAATCACACTGAAGTTCAAGTAGTCAAAAGCCAGAGTAGATAGCACAAATGGAACTGAGTAACCATGCATTTGAGAACGAAACAGCAGAATCGTGAGTCGATGTCCAAGCCCAATCGGGCAACACCAACATCATAACCCAATGTAGCTCTCTCCCTCTCGAATGGCGCCTGGCGCCCTATCTACTCTTCAACCTATATCTACTACTACAGTATTGAAGCAAACAGACAACTTGATGACCAACGAGTGATGATGTCAACACCTATGCTGATCTCCTCTCTACCCGGTCACTGATGCCACGTGGACGTGAGGCCATTAGGTGTTTAATAATAATAATAATAATAATAATAATAATAATAATAATAATAATAACAATAACAATAATAACAATAATAATAATAATATTAATAATAATAACAATATTGATTAATATCAGTACGTGAAAAGTAACGGCGAGATGACAATCCCTGATCCCGCCATCACACTAAAAGCCAAATAGTCACACTGTGTCCTAAGAGCAGCATTATCCCAATATTACACCAATGGAGGTTCGTAGTACTGAAAACCAACGTCCATGGAGAGCATAATCTCCCCTCTCAACATAAGAGTCCGGTTCCTTCACACTCATACGTGGCCTCTAGCGCCCAGTCTACTCCTACACAGCTACTACAGACTACCAAAGACAATGCAATTGTTGAAACCAGTGGCAGCCTGAAGTACTTGAGGACGTCGCCCATGTAGACCATCTCCAATACGAGGTAAGTGCCCTCACAGCTCCACCACCAACATCATCATCAACATTATCATCATCATCATCATTATCATCATCACCCTCCATCATCATCATCATCATCATCATCATCACCTATCATCATCATCATCATCATCATCACAGAGAACCAATGACGACGCCCTATCTGGCGCTCGGCTTCCAGACTACAGACGACAGGTCCCATCTTACCTATACTACAATGACGAAGACAAACGTTTCTTCTGAAGTGCGGCATATCGCGGCTGAATGCCTCACGCATCAGCCCCTAGGTAAGCCCTTTCGTTTTGCTCACAACCTCGACCCTTTTGCAAATGCCACGTGTACCGCAACATATCGTGTAATTAAAATAATAATAATAATAATAACGATAATAATAATAATAATCATAATAATAATTAAAAAAAAAAAAATGTATACAAGTTATTTTTCTTGGCCCGATACAGCAATGTTGGGGCATTTTGTTTGGCGAGACGGACGCGCCGCAGTAGCAGCTACAACAGGTACGTATCTCGTTTCCACTCGTCATCCTCCAACCTCATGCTTGCGCATATGACCTTCATGCTCGCCCTTTTCCCGTTGGTGCAATAACCCTTTCCTCCTTGGCCGCCATCATCTTTCTTCTTCGCGCATCTATGCATTCGATCTGCACCATTGTGCGGTATCCTTCTCACTCCGCTCCTGCGCTCTCTCTCTCTCTCTCTCTCTCTCTCTCTCTCTCTCTCTCTCTCTCTCTCTCTCTCTCTCTCTCTCTCTC
>BFEA01000040.1:114396-131797 GCA_003427395.1 Chara braunii
TTCGCCGAGTCTCACACAAATTTCTTTTTTTTTTTTTTTGCAAAGTTGAGAAATGTCACCCCTGGCCGGTATGCGCCCAGCTGCTGTAGCAGGTGTCACAATGCTGGTGGGTGGAGCTCCCACATGTTCCCTCATTGGAGACTTGAGAAAAGATGTGGCTGTGCTACAGGGTTCCCCGTAATACTATAATAATGACGATAAAAAAAGGCCTGAAAGGCGGTCCTGTCCAGATTCGACAGGTAATTGAATTGGTTGGGCTGAAAGAATTGGCACTTCGAGCCCGCAGCCTAGCTCAGTTGGTAGAGCACATAAGTGAGTGGCATGCAGGAGGTCAGTGGGTTCGATTTCCCCCGTCATCCGCTCGACTCCCCACAGCACCCTGCGGCCCAGCCCACTTTGGGGTCACTAGCTGAGATAGTTCGCTTGCCCCTCCTGGATGGTCTTGGCTGGAGTCAGCAATCTGGCCAGCCTTCACTAAGGTTTAGGAGCCTGGGTACTACTGCCCGCAGAGAGTAGAGTCGATAGATACAGGTGGGTTCCCTTCCAGGAATTCCCCTAGCGATTCCCGGTGGTAGTTAGTATGAGGTGTCGAGTGGATAGACACAGGCTTAGGCCACCTAGCAGGTCGTGGAGGGTTTGAGAGTAGAGTCGATAGACGATGTCACCATTCAGCGCATAGAAGTGGAATTCCGCCATGCTAGATACGTCGGTAAGATAAAGGGAGGTGGAAAAAAATAATGTGAGGCGGAAAAAAATAATGAGCGAAGAAAATACCGTAATCATCGGCGTAATGATGATTCTAATGAATATAGCTGTCCAGCTTATTATGGCCTTGACGACTGCTGTTAGCATATCGTCATACGATAACAACTTGTGGCATGCAAGGGTTCAGGAGTCAGAGGGGTGCAAGCAGGGGCTTGGAGGGGGGGAGGGGGGGGAGGGGAGGTGTAATTATGTGCTCAATACACTCTTTCTTTTTTTTTTTTGTCGTTTTCCTCGACATTCGGAACCCCCCCGACATCCAGGTTCCGAGCATAGATCTTACCAGACATTCGGACATTCGAACATTCAGACATTCGAACATTTGGACATTCGAACATTTGGACATGCTGGGAGGATAGACCTTAACGGGCAGAAGCATCGAGTGAGTACATCTCATGTAAGGAACGCTGGACATTGTTCTCAGCATTTTTTTTTTTTTTTTTTTTTGTTTAAAACAGGTCCTTATGGTCCTGGCTCCATGTCCATTCTGGGGAGCGTCAGTCCGGTTCCTATTCCCCCGGCAAGTCAATAATGAATACAGCATAGGACACACTCACGCTTCCTTCCGTCTGGCCGAAGGAACCCTGACCAGCATTATTAATACAAAAAAAGTAACAAAATCCGATTCTTTTAAATAAAAAAGGAACGAAAAAGGAGCAGTTGGAGACGCCCCGCCATCCAGGTTCCCAGCGTAGATGAAATACCATTTTTTCCGACTTTTACAGTTCTCCCTTTTACCTTTTTTTTTCTCGGTTTGGCGCACCTGCCCTTCTTAGTACGTACAAAATGTGCGGCCAGCCACCTTCAGTTTTTCAACTGAGCTTGTTCCACATCGTTAGGTTAAAAAGGCGAATGGTCCATACCGTCAGCCGGGCTTGTGAAAAGAGATGCATTCAATTTCAGGGAGATCTGTTAGAAACAAAATGCGGCCAGCATGATGCAACCCAGACAAAACTGCAGTCGAAGACAGAAATAAAGAGATAAAAGAAGGGAGACTGACTGGCAAGGGGGCAAGAGGCATGCCTTGGTGATGAGCTCTTTACTATACTTCAATGCGAGATTCAACAAGTTGACTTGTGTACCCTTGATCAGCTGCCGAGCTGCATTAAGCTGTGAACCCGAGGGCGAGAGAAACAAAAGACAAACAGAGCCAGCAGCATCAACAACATCAATCATGGGTAATCACATGGCATCATGGTTGCATCCCTGCCGACCGCCGACCCCGACCGGCGACCGTATTGCACCCGACCAGTAGGGCCGACCGGTCGGCGGTCTGCCGACCAGTCAGAAAACAACCATCCACTAATTTTTTTTCAGATCTGAGTTGGAAGCTGTACTGCGCTTGCTGAGTACAGCCCAAATCCGCTGAGAAACTTTTGGGGATGGGGGGGGTTGTGGGGGGGGGGGGGGGGGGGGAGGGGGGTATAGGGGGATATAGGGGGGTATAGGGGGGTATAGGGGTGGTATAGGGGGTATTGGGGGGGGTTATGAGGGTGTTGGGGGCCGGTTTGTGGGTGTTGGGGGGGTGTTTGGGGGTATTTGGGGTGGGTATGGGGTTGTTCGTGGGGTTATTAGGGGTTCTGGACCCATTTTTTTTTAATTATTTTATTATTTATTATTATTATTTTTTTTTATTTTTTTTTTGCAGGGTGCCGACGACCCCCGACCGGTAGGTGCCGACCAGCCGCCCAGTCGGCGGGTCGGCAGCCGACCAGTCAGGGGGCGCCGACGGTCGGCGTGTGCAACACTGCATGGCATCGCATTTTCCTGCCGACCAATACAATTGCGAGGCATCAGGCCTCAGTGGCCCCCAGCAGGGGGCGCTCGTGCCACATTTGACCCGGCCCTAAGTGAAGGCCGGGCGTGCAAAACCTTGCCAGCCCCAAGCGAAGGCCCTGGCATGCGGTCATTGGAGGAAGGCTAGGCTAGACACAGCCTCTCCGACTAACCGGTAGGCGCAGCCTCCCGGCTAGTTGCAGAAGCTGAGGCCCAGGTTCCAAGTTTGAAATTATTCGCAGGCTGGGAAGAGACCCGTCCCAGCCAGGCAGCCGCGGCCTTCAGAAGCCAACAAAAGGCGAGCAGACCGCAGCATTCCCACACATTCGTAGGTACTGGCTGCCAGCGTGAGCTTTGACTCTGCACCAGCGGCTCAACCCGTGCATTGATGAAGAAGAAGGGGAGGAGCAGTCACAGGTTAGCTCCTTCACTTGCCGGCAGCCATTGCTGCGCCACGATGGAAGGAGGTCGTGATAGGGCTCGGGTGATCAGGGGACAAGGGGAGGAGGAGTCACAGGTTAGCTTCTTCACTTACCTGGCCATGGCCAAAGAGCACAGACAAGGTGGTCGGACTCTGCAGCATTGTTAGCCAAGGGGAGAGAGGACAGAGACGAGAAAGAGAAGAGAGGGAGAGTAGTAGTCCGGGTATTTGGGGTGAGTAGGAAGGCAGTATAGGCAGCCACGTCATAGTAGTTGTATTGATAAGTGGAGGCGAGACAGTGGGCTTTCTTCATCAAAAGACTTCAGTGCCAGTGTGTTCTCATTTGGCATGCTGTCACATGCCTAGAATCGTCAGATAGGCATTGTTACATACAGAACCAAGGAATCACCCAAAGTGAGAAAGAACAATGTGATGCAGCGGAAGACTGAAATTGTACAGATCTGACTCGTTGGACTCAGGATATCACACAAGTCCTATCAATCATGCAACTGAATTTAGCCAGGTAGGAATGCTGCCTGACTGCAACAGCATGTCGTGGGGGAGGAGAGAGACAAAGGAGGAGGAAGATGAAGAGAGTGGAACTCCGCGTATTTGTCGATCAATAGTCTCAGTACGAAGTCATGTCCAAGTCTCTCTCTCTCTCTCTCTCTCTCTCTCTCTCTCTCTCTCTCTCTCTCTCTCTCTCTCTCTCTCTCTCTCTCTCTCTCTCTCTCTCTCTCTCTTTTCTCGAATAGATGTAGCAGGTGGACATAGAGGGCATAGTCAGAGAATGTAGAAACACGATGAAGAAGAAACTCTCCTCTCACTCTCCATCAGCAAACCAGATACTGAAAAGTGAAAGATGCGATCTTGAGCTGTCCTCTGATGTCTGCAGGTGACGAGGGCCCTGTGCCCCGCGATGAAGAACACAGCGATGGCACAGCAGGCAAGTCTTCTCTAGCCCCAGCCTCCGCTGTCGTCCACTCCACTAACCAACTCCTGCTCCGCTAACACTAATCCTATGTTAATCCTCTACACTCCTCCTGGAGCAGCATGTCGAGGTCTACCCCAAGACGCTGTGTCTAAACTGAAGTCGGCCCAGCTATAAATAGCGCTGCGCCTGAGTCCTGGTAGATGGCCCTCATCCAGGGCCGTCCAATATGAAAACGGATTGACGCGCCTACTAGATTTGGCCACGGAACTGGTCCAGGAGGCTCTGGGCACGGTCTACCTCAATGCTGCCCAACGGACAAAGCGGCTGAAGCTGAAAACCGGTTCAACCCAAACCAGCGTGTGGCAGCCTAAACGCGGCCTACCTCAATGCTGCAAAAGGACAAACTGCGCTGAAACGTGAAAAGATGGCCAAAAAATGAGGTGCGGACCAGGACATAGTCCAGACGTGACCTTCGGTCCGTAGGAACTGTGAAACGCAACCTCCAGACCGGACAAAGCAGAAGCAGACAAAATGAACCCAGATTCACAAAAGAAGTTTAAAGAACTGAGAACAACAAATATGAAACTCAGAAAAAATGCAGCCGACCCAAGAAGAGAAAGAAAACACCCCAACTCATTCACCACGACCCCTAACCCAAACACAGGCTCCTGCAGGGCCCCGTGAGGAAGCCGTGCATACCACGACTTCCATGTCTGCTTCCGACTTTGCTCTCGTATGCTCATGTGCTTGTTCTGCTTCAAGTCTTTTGCTGCACGGAAAAGTGTGTTCAGATCGCTTGTTTCCTCGCACAATCACACGGGACTAAAGAAAGACAAGCGAGCAAGGGCTAACACAATTGAAGATAACTCAATCTGTCTCACACCTTCGACCCTAAATTAGGCCTCCCGTCTGTTTGATCACGAGAGTCTGTCGTAAGTTCGTGCAAATTGTCGTGCTGATATCAGTTCGCGCTCATCTCAGTGCTCCATGAGTGTAATCACTGCGTAACAGTGTGTTAGCACTGTGTATGTTGCTGAAGATTTTCGTCGGCAATTCTGAGATTCATTCATACAATGCTTGTGCGCTTGTTCACTGTGTAAATGACTCATCTTCTTACCTTGAGACTCGAGGGCAGACAACAAAGGCATGTTCAAATGTAGGGCGTTGGGTAGATTCTCAGCAACATACAAGCAGGTTTTCACCATGGCTACGCCAGACCCGGACCCGGACCCGGACATGTCCGGACATGGAACCGGACCCGTGTCCGGTAGTTTCCGGACGTTCAGAATTCCGGACATTTCCGGACCTCCGGACATGGGGGATCCGGACGGTCCGGATGTCTGGACAGGACCAGAAATGTCCGGATCATTTTTTTTTGAAAAAAATCTGAAAAAAAACTATGTTATGCAGAATGACAATGCAAACCACTTTTGCCTCAGAGTCATGTCAGAATTCCTAACCAAAATTGAGTTAAAAGTCAAAAACTATAAAAAAAAAGATTTTAAAAAGACTTTAAAAATTAATAAAAGGTAATGAATTATTAATCACTAAAAAATTGGGGTTGTCTAATAAATTATTTTAGAGAGAGAGCATGTCCGGACCCCCCCAAAAAAAAGCATAAACGGGCGTGAAAACCCCCCAAAACAATTTTGGGGGCTTGGCTCCTCAATGGGGAAGGGTCCTGGACCGTTTTTTTTTTTKTTTTTTTTTTTCCCCTCGAAATTTGGCAGATCCGGACCTTCCAGACCGGACGTCTGGAGTCCGTACTGAATCCAGACCGTCTGGACGGCGGTCCGGACGTCCGGGTCGTAGCCATGGTTTTCACACTCCGAGCGTCTGGTCACAAAAAGGCCACACATGTAGCAATGCAAAAGCTGGCGCATCAGCACTAGGACGTGAAGTCCACAGGATACATCTGAGTTCCATCACAGTCTCAAAGATCCTTCGCACAGTCTCCGTTGTTTAAAATACCAGTTCGCCCGAAGCTAAGGCAGGCACTCACCGGTGTATGTGGTAATGCCATGACACTTTGGGTTTGGGTTGCTACTGAAAGCGAAATGCCACTAGAAAAAACTCCAGTTGGAGGCTCAAGGATCTTGGAAGGTAACTTCGTTAACTTAGGATTATGCAAACTGGTGGTTTTAAGGGGATATCCCAAAGTACTATTGTATCCGTCTGATTCAATCAGGGCTCAAACTCATGATCCGCTCATCAACGGTTACACGTGTCCCATTCAGGCCCAGGGGTTGGGTACCTCAACGCCTGCCTCCAGCACTTTGTACCCGTCCCTACCTTAACACCGTACATAGAGAACGAGTCACAGAAAAATGAGAGGAGAACAGAGATGAGATCTTCATACCCATACTCACCTCTGCTTGAGTTGCATCGAATCGTGCAACAAGGATGTACGTCATCTCATCATTGATGCCGCACCGCTTCAATGACTCAGTAATCTGATTGGGAGCAAAGTCCCGCAGCTCACAGTCAAGGAAAGGACAATCCACCACACCCCGTGCAAAAGCCTTGCCAATTTGAATCCACCATCTTGTGCGAAACAGTTTGTCACAGCCCCTCGTTTGTTGTCCTCTTCTCCCTCTCTGCCGACAGTTTAACAGGCAGTTCTGTTTGACGATATATATACAGCCTCCTGATGAGTCGGTGAAACTCCGACGAAACAGTTTGTCACAGCCCCTCATTTGTTGTCCTCTTCTCCCTCTCTGCCTAAGGTTTACCCAACAGCTCTGTTTGACTATATATACCACGACTTCGCTAGCAACCTGCTACGGTTTTCTCTGGTCAGGTCGAGCAGCAGTGGTCGGGGCCGTCAGTGCCCGTCACTACACGGCCATGCTGTGCCTCTGGTGCCAGCGGCATGTCTGGAGTGTATTTTTTGGCTGTGACCGACCTTTCTTTGTTTCGTGGGTGTTTTGCTTGCTTGTTGCTTGTGATGGGGTGCATTTTCTGGCTGTGATGATGGACATTTCTTTGTTCCGTGGGTGTTTTGCTGGCATGTGATGGGGTGTGAACCAACAGTCTGTAGACTCAGTGTAGAGTTTCCATCTGGTGTGGGTGTTTTGCTTGCTTGCTTTCTTTGTTTCGGGTCAAGACAGTAGTGCCAGGTTCATGTTTAGAAAGCACAAACCTGGTCATCAAGATGGCCAAGTTCATGCAAACATAGCACAAACATAGCGCAAACAGCGGTTCCCCCTTTTGTCAAGAAAGAAAAGGGGGTAAAAGAGAACAAAAGTTCTATTTTACCCTGTGCTGCAAACCCGGTAGGACCGAGGGACCCTCCCCCAACCAGAACCGGACGTGTCCTGCCGGCTGGTCGACCGGGCCGGTTCCCCCTCGGTTGGCCGTAGCGCATCATTTTTATTATTATTATTATTATTTAAGCCCAGGGTGTTGTATAGGCCAAGGACTAGACCCAACGTGATCACTGGCAGCGGCAGCCAGTGGTTGTCCTGACAGGATAGGCCACCTTCCCTACCCTTCCCCACGTTAATGCTCCCAGCGCACCCCCCATCCCTACTATCCTACCTCAGTGTGACCAGCACTCAGGACCATCACTCTAGCAGTATTGAGGGCAACTTGGACCAGACAGCAGTGACAAGCGCCCCCTAACACTATAAACCCCGCCCCCCTTTTCAAAGTTTTTGGGTGGGAAGTACCGTCCCTACCCTGCCGCTAACACCCCCAGCCCCCTTTTCAAATTTTTGGGTGGAAGGTTAACGTTTGCAGAAAGCCACGTACGTTGTTGTCAATGTCTGCTGAAGCCTGTGCTTGCTGAGACCCCACCACTAACACCCTCACCATAAACCCCCCAACCCCCCACCCCCAACCCCTGAAAYYCCCCCCCCTCCCCCCCCTCCCCCCCCTCCCAAACGAAACTTCTCTGTTCAAAGTTTTCTTTGCGGATTCAGGGAGACCTCGGTGAGCACAGTCCAACCATGTTTTCTTTTTTTTTTTTCAACCAAAAAACAGCCCACCGGCAAGCCTGGAACACAAAATACAGTTTGGTTTAAAAGAGAAGAGGAAAGCCTTGCCCTTGCGCCCCTAGACGCCTCTCAAGGGGGGGATTGCTACAACCAAAACCCACTTCCCATACCATAGCCTCCCCAGGGATACCTCTGTTGGTCGGGAAGCTTCCTAGCAGCACCCAGCCACACAACAGATGGGTCCAACCATGTTTTCAAAAATATATATATAATTTTCTTTTGACCCACTTTTGGGCCCAACGGTCCCAACCCAAATTCCGGTTGGACCACCGGGGGTCCAACCGGCCCGGTTGGATCCGGCCTGGTCCAACCGTCCGGTTGCCGGCACAGCCATGATTTTAAGCAAAAAAAAAGGAAGAAAAACAAATCAGAACTTCAGAAGTTATATTCTCATGACGACAAGGAAGGATACATGCTTCGATCCCGAGTAGGAATACACCAATTCTGAGTGCAAGGTCTTCGTGATAAGCCCTTTGCGGCTTTGCAACGTCAATGCTTTCTGGGCAGCAAGCAGGACAGGGAGAGTCCCAGGTACCTATCACCGAGGACGGGACAACGAAAAGCATTCCAAGTTAGCCCTAAGAATTGATTTTGGTTGTTCACAAACAAACACTCTAAAACTAGCACAACAATCTTCAATTGGGAGGCAACAACTCATTTACAGCAGCACTTACCATGGACCATTCCACTTGCAATACAATGAATACATACATGCAATGATAATTTTGGAAAAGGCTGCCTTCAGTCAATCCAGGAGATTCAACACACTTAGCGAGCACATGACTCAACACAGGGAGATTTGAAAATGGGGAAATAAAAAAGTTACATGTGCATACCATTCAGCCACATGGAAGTTTCAAAACAGACTTGAGCTAGATTTTGTTCTCCGAAGCATTTCAATAACATCATCATCCATCCTTTGTGTTGTGTGCGACTCACAAAGCGCCGCAGCATGGCGTAACAGGGACGCCACGCTTCACTAACGGTTTGTGTTGCATCAGGGATGATTCTTAGCTCACCACCACGCTTCCACACTATCCGGTTTTATGCTACAGCCAGCTCACATTGGCCAAATAACAAGTTGCTTCATCTGAAATAAGCCGGCGAGCCGAGTACTAATACTGACACCCACATACTGCATGGTGCTGCACATACACAACAGCAAGCAACTCACATATTCAAATAACTCTGCTTCGGCAGACTGACTGGCACGTTTTGCACCCTCAAAGCCTCTTCCTCCATCATCCCCAATATTGTGTTCAATGGGGTTTGAGCTCTTTGCAGTTCAACAAACAGCAGGTGACAAGTTTGTGACATTGAGCTAGCAGCCAAGAACAGCAGAAAAACTGAATCACAAAGGTTAGAGTTAAAAGCAATCGATCTAAACAGTGGGAAAATGAGAATTACCCAGGCATGATGTCTGCGCTAACGCCATTCGGTCACCGCTATTGCCAATCGTGACTCACGCTGCCCGACGGGGGTCACCCATAGTTCTGTCACTAGGTCGCGTCTCACGTCACCTGGTGGGAGTCATGCTCAGCACTGCAGCTGACCGCGTCTTATAACCTCAACGCCCAAGTCACTCTGGTGCTCTTCGATGGTGTTTTGGCTTTGCGAGCTTGTCCCACTTCAGCTACGTAGAACCACGTTGCCTTCATTTGCCGCGCCATTGGAGGCCAAGTTGGGGGTGGTTCCAAGAGGGGTGAGCTCACGCACTTTGGCCGTCCACGAGTCCTTATGCCTCTTCAAGGAAGCTCCTCGTCGAAGAGCCACGGCATTCAGGGACCACCGTAGACAGGAGTGATGTCGAAGGGGGGCTTACGAAAGTACATCAGGCTGCAAGTGCACTTGAGAGTGCTCTTGGTTTGCAGAGTGTTGGGGATAGTTTTCAGAGGGAGAGGATCTCGCGCTTTGTCGTGCATGAAGTCGGGAGGGCTTGGCAACGTGCCTTCAGGGCATGTTAGCATTGACGAGTCACGACATTCGGGGACAGTGGTCAACCAGGGAGATGTCACAAAGAGGAAGAAAAGCATGTATTGAGCAGCAATTGTGGAGCGGCGTGTATTGGGCAGCATTTGCTGAGCGTTGTTGGGAGGAGTGGTGAGCGCTCACAAAAGCTCTTGATCTTGACGACCGGTGGGCTCTTGATGCAGTAGAGTCACATAACCTCGTCCCCTTCTCACGTCTTCTTTGGGAAATGAAGTAACATGGTCTTATTGTCCACCATCGCGTGGCCGAAGACCTGGTCACACAAGGAGTCGTCTCTGGAAGGAGGGGTATACAGTCTTCATAGCATTGTCTCGTTGAGGGGCTACTGCGTTTGGTGACATAGGGTGGATGAAGCAAGTGCATTCGATAGGAAGTGCCCATTTTGATGGCGGGCAGTACGGGGCTTCACACGCTTTTCAAGAACAGTGAGATACTCGAACGGTCCGTCACACATACTACTACCCTTTCTGAGTCGTCTTCGGAAAAAGGAGGATAGGCCCCGTACTGCCCGCCATCCACCAGACGGTGATCAGGTTACTCGAGGAGCCGTCTTGGGAAGTATGGGAAGGGTCGTCGACAGCAGACTGCAAGACTGGTCGCCTCTCCTATAGTTCGGCTGAAAGCTGTGCCGCTCAGTGTTACAATCTGAGCCAGTGAGTCGAGTCTCACCATCGCTGGCATTTCGGCTTTCTGGTGCATCGTGAAGAACCCAGTGAACAGGCTAACAGGTTTCGCCTGCATTCCTGTGGAAGGGAGTAACAATGACTCTGGGAAAGAGGTAGGAACAGACGGAGGTGAAGAGAGAGGAGAGGCCTGGCTCTGCATATCCGGACAAGAGGGGTGGGGACTGTGTAGTTATGAGAGGAATGAAACCACGTTTCACGGTTGTGGGAAGCAGGTGAAGAGCTACATCGCAAGGGTAGGCTGGAAGCCAGCTTTCATAATATCTGGGTAAGTTAATGTCAGCTTCCATTTCTACCGCTGGTGTGGTCTCGATAAGATGAGGAGCGAGAGGGATCAAATCATCAAAGCAATCGGCATTAGCATCTTCGACACGGGTGGCCTAAACACGTAGAGGAAATCGAACAACAGGCTTATTCTTATTTGAAAGCATAAAGGGGCTTTTTGCTTTCAGCACAGTTTATCTTCCAAACGAAAGTATATTCCCCAGAGCGGAATAGGCGAGATACCTTCCAGCAAGCGGGTGGCCGGGATAAGTGCGTGCTAGTCGTACAAAGGGAAAAGTTATTAATTCTCTGTATTTTGGACGTGCCGGAAAGAAGGGGTGATTTCAAAGGCAGAGTCCAGTGGAAAAGCAAGGGAGAGAACTGCAGAGGGAAGGGTTCACACTTTCAATGATGGAGAAGGAGGGTTTGTGAATTAGATACCCAGACGTCCACAAGGCCAAAGGGCTGCAGGGTATGCTTCCAGCTTGAAGTTTCATATCATGACTAAATCCTAATTTCAAGATAAGTTATGGGTCTCTGTGGGTTAGTAACTTGGTACAATTGACTGGCTGCAAAGATGGTGGGTCAAAATGACTTTTCGAAAAGAAATTGTTGAAAACCTGGACTGGACAAAGGAGGAACAAGTGGTATGGGAGTATCATAAGGACCAATTACCAAATTCGATGAATACTGCGAAAAAGATGCCGTGCTCTTTGTGTTTGTGCAAAAAACTGAGGAACTGTCACAGCCAGATAAACTGCTCTTGATTTGGGACAAATTGAAAAATCTTGAACATATTCCTGTGAATGAGCTTAAACCAGCAGTACACCCGGGCCTGAAGGCGCTCCACTGCGCACCAAGCTTTGCCGAACCGCCAGTGGTGCAGTTTTTTCTTTTTTGACTGGAGTCGCCAGCCAGTGTGGCCTGGTAGGCCTGAGACGCAAAACTTTCGGAGTAGGCGACGAAACTTTTTTCTGCACGGCTGGAGCCATGTCCTGGCGGTTTAAGCCACCACTACCTCGCCCAGCCTTTTTTTTTTTTTGGACCCGGCGCGTTAACGGCCACGAGGGGTGGGGGCCGTTGGTGAAAGGGCCGGTCGGTGGTGGAGAAGTAGAAGGAAAAAAATAATTAAAAAAATTCAACATCGTTTTTTAGGTTGGTGTAGGGGACGGGCCGTGGTCACACAGGTTGCTTGTGAGATTGTATCTCACTTGGAAATCGGTAAGATTCTCTCAGTTGTTTTCGTTTATTTTCCCCTTCTTTAGAGTTCGTTCATGATGCCCTGCCAGAAGGGCAGGGCGCATCCCGTGATCCTCTCCAACGGCCTGCCGCAGGGCATAGTTGAAGTGGCACATGCAGGAATGTATTCAACCACATTCAGGGACAAAGCGGTGCACTGTAAGTTTTGTCTTCTTTCTCTTCGTAGATTCTGACATAGACATTATGTTTTTTTTTTCTTCTTCTTCCTTCTACTTTCTAGATTTGTTTTTGAAGTTTTTCGTTTTTTTGAATTGATTTTTTATTTTTTTGTCTTCATCTACTTTCTAGATTCTGGAAAGAAACCGACAGGTGCAAGACACAGCACACAGAAGGCATGCTCACACTGGCACTTCGCAGAATGTATCCAGCTGCGTTCACGTCCCTAGCGGTGTCGCATTTTGTTTCCCCCCCCCCCCCTATTTCTTTTACCTACTGGTTCCTCCAGCCTCGGCCTGTCCTGCTACCAGTACCCCCCGGCTCGCAAGGCTTGGCATACCGGTCGCCCCAGGGTCGGTCTGACCAGAGCTTGAGGTACTGGTGGTTTAAGGTTTCTCTCCGCCCTTGCCGCAGGAGCATCATTATGGTTGTCTCAAGATGCCGCCTCGGCTGATTTTTTTTTAAGAACAAATCCTTCTCGTGTAATGCCTCAGTTGCCAGTACGCCGCGGACTATTGGATTGTTCCACCCCTGATTTTCTAATTAGTAATTACTAATTCCCCATCTGGGTACGATGATGGCCTGTCTTTATATCAATGGAAAAATTCCTACCAATTGCCAGATCAGTGGACCTTTGTGGTGAGAGAGAAAACTTGCAGCATCACAATCTTCACCAAAAGTAACCCGCTTGTTTTAGGTGCAGACAACGGGGGCATCTGGGAACGGATACGTGTTGCCCAAAATATGCCAACGCCAACAAGACATGAGCACTTGAGCAGACTAGTTTGGCTGAAGTGGAGGGGGAGCCAGGTTTCAGGTAAATCAGAAGCCGGAAATACATTGGCTGGGTCTTCAATGACAACCAGCGAACTCCGGATTGGGTTTGAGTATTGGACGGAGAACCAACACCCGGACCTAACCTCTAACCTCCCTCGGACAGCAGGTGGCCAGCACTAAATGTAGAAAAGAAGCCAGCGAAAGTGTTATCCACCAACCCGGTCACGAACATGGATAGAATCCAAGCAGAAAGAGCGATTTGATGATAGATCTCAACGGGACCGGGGAATTGGTTCAGGGAAAAAAGAAAAAAAAGGAATTAGGGCAGGAAGGAAAGGAAGGGGAGAAGAATCTTCACATAAATGGGCTCATCAAATACACCAGGTAAAGGACAGCAGGGGAAACTGGGAGTGATGGTCTAAAGCACACCAACAGAGCAGACGGGGAGAACACAGTGAGGATGGACCTGGAAGCGAGGCACGGAGGTCCTCGTCTCTGTCCCACTCTGTCTGTGACTACCCCTGCCCACTAGCGGAGTGCAAATGTCGGAGGAGGCGAGGCGAGGTGAGCCACGGCGGACTGGAGTGTGTGCATTGCCATACCTACTATAGGCAACTCCGCATAAGAGGCATGATGGGTTCTTCTGCCTTACTCTGTATATGTGTTATAAAATGACAAAACCTGCATAGCATCGTGCGAACGTTCACGACCGAACGCGAACGAGCGCCAAAACCCTCCGAACGCGAACATAAAAATAACAATATATATCTATCTGAAAAAAATATATGTTATGTAAAATAATAATTCAAACAACTTTTGCCTGGGAGGTATGCTCAAATTCGTAACCAAACTCGAGTAAAAAATCAAAAACCAATTTTATTTTTATTTTTATTTTTTATTTTCTTTTAATATGTTCGGCCAAACACGTTCGGGAGGCATTCGGCCGAACACCCGAACATGTTTGGTGTGCTACACAGGACAAAACATTCAAACTAAGACTCTAGAACAAAAAATGCTGTTACTGAGATGATTGATTACCAGCGCTGCATTAAGAAGTGCCAGCTCAGGATCCAACTTCCCTGCACGCAAGAGTGTATTCAACTCCCTGCAATCACACCCGTCACGCCACCGAAATCACCCTCTCCACGCACAGCCCCGCATACGCACATGCACACACACACACACAAACACACATGCATGCACGGACAAAGTCGATACAAGATAACAAATTCAGTAGTCAGATGTCGACATCAAAAAGAAATGTCCAAAAGTTAGACAGGTGCAGCCGGACAAGAGGGAGGACTCATATCACAAAAAAAGTGAAAACTATGATCTAACATTCAAACATCCAGCTGCCAAACACCTCATATCACATTTGTTTGGTAAAACTGACATTCATTCTTGATGGAATATTTTGAAGAGTACCTGGCGAGAACTTTGTGGGATTAGTACGGCCATGCATCCTATTTTATCCAAAATCACCACCACGCTTCTCGTCGTTCCCGGACTCATTTTTGTCCCGTGCCGCCACCCCCCCACCAAGCCTGTCTTTTCTTCCCCACACAATTTATTGGAGCTAAGCCACTCTTCTGATCAGAGGGGTGTTACAGGTCAGGTCCTTGCAGGCCTGGGGTGAGGTCCCTCCTGCTCACCCAGATTCCGCATTTCAACCGCAGATCGCGCAGATCGACAGTCAGAAACAGAGAATCCAAGTAAGTGGGGACCTTTTCCCTGTGATGTACACCCGGCATCATCCTGTGCCTCAACAATTGCATTTTCCAGTTCATCCCTCAGACACACTGTCAGGTATATACTGCTGTCAAATGGGACATCCGTATATTGGAACCATACAGATAGAGAAGATTAGCATGGCCCACGCATAAATCGAGAAATGGTCCAATTTTTTGTTGGGCCAGAATGGTAGAGAAACGGACCTTCACTGACGCTCTCTCTATACAATCAAAGGACACTCAGCAAGGAGACAGAAACTGAAAACCAGTGCATAAACACACAACATGGGTGAGGTGGATGGAGCTATTTAGCAGAAGGACTTGACGCAGTGCAATGTGTCTAGATTTGCCAGGCCGCTGACCGGCACCTGGCCAGGTCAGACAGCCTCATAATCTCAGTCATAACATATACACACATCTCCATTCAGGCGGGATCGATCCGGCGAGGCCCAGGACTGTACTACCTTCCTCCCTTGAACACAAAGTACGGTCATTAAAGCTGCATTGGGAGTCTCTTTCAGACCTTCCTTTGTTTCGTGAGTGTTTTGCTCGCTTGTGATGGGTTGTGAACCGACAGTCTATAGAGTTTTCCATCTGGTGTGGGTGAGTGATAGTCTACTTTGATTTTTGTCACAGGTACCTAGAGAGTAGCTGTTGGTGCCCGCCTCAGGGTATCAGTTGTTGGGCAGTCGTTGATGCTTAACCACAACCGGGGTTAAGGTGGATTATCACTTACAGCGTAATCACTTAGGGGATTCTGCAGACTGTTGAGGGTTCAGCCTCCCATATACATATATCTCGTCAAATCGAGCTGCCCGGTAAACCGTAGGCAGAGAGGGAGGGAGAAGAGGACAACAAACGAGGGGCTGTGACAAACTGTTTCGTCGATATATCTCTATATATATGTCCTCTTCTCTCTCTCTGCCTACGGTTTACCGGGCAGTTCTGTTTGTGACGATATATATATATATATATATATATATATATTGTCACAGAACTATTGACTAAGAGTGCAAACACGTGAAGTAGAAGAAGAAATAAGATGAGCGAAGAAAAGAAAAAACGAAAGGACAGACAGCCAAAGAGACAGACAAACCAGAAAGACAGAAAACAGTGTCTTCTTCTTCTTTGTTTTAGTGTATTCTTATTTCTTTCAGTGTTTTATAATAATTGAACACTGAACGAAGGATTAAAAAAAAAAAAAAAAGACACATTGAAATCATTCAATTTCTCAGTCTTCTTAACTCCTCCTCCACTGCGCCTCTCACGTACAAGGCTCGCCACGTTGATGAAGTTCAGCGCGAGCTGCCCCCATTCCCATACACCATAACAGCCCACTTGCACGCTGTGGGAAAGAGGCAGAGTAAGGGGAGAGGTGTTAAACACAAGGAAGAGAGGAGCAGAAAAGAAAAACCGATAGGCCAAGGGAAGGTGACACAACTTCTTCTTTCTTTTACTGAATTCTTCTTTCTTTCACAGTTTTGCAGTTTTGGCGAAGGGTCTAGCACGTTCTCTTTTCAGCCCACCTGCACGTCCTTCTTTACTTTTTATTCTCGTTTTCACCCTTCTGACTTTTTCTTTGAGGGTGTTAGGGTGCAGGGTACAAACAAAGTAAAATGACGCAAAATTCTTCTTTCTTTTACTGCATTCTTCTTTCACTGTCTTGCAGTTTTAGTGAAGGGTCTCCCACTTTCGTACACTCTTTTCAGCGCACCTGCACCTTGTTGTTATATATCGTCAAATAGCGTTACATCCAAATTCCTTACCAAATTTGAAATAAAAACAAAAACGGAAAACAAATAATCTCATCTCAATACCTTTAAAAGTTGCAAAGGGTCCGACGTGACGCTTCCCGCCGGGCCCAGCAAAAATGGAAGGCCCACGCCACAGCACTGGGGCGGCGAAAAAGGATGGCCCACGGCGCAGCACTGGGACTCGCGCCGCAGCAGCAGGACGTGGCCCTGGGGCGTCATGGTGGCGCGCGGGTTCACGGTCGAAAGAAGCAGAGGCTCGGGGCGCGTTGGCACGTCGGTTCCGTTGGTTTGTGGCCCAGGCCGCGTCGTATCCCGTATTTGTGTGGTGGACAGCACAGGTGCGGGGCGGTGGACAGCGAAGGTGGGGGGCACCAAAGACCGCAGTGCGACGGAGGGGTCGTCATGCAGTCCGTCGGAGGGGTCGTGGTCAGTGCGCGCAGCATCGGGGGTGGTGTGAGAGGACATGAGAGAGAGAGAGAGAGAGAGAGAGAGAGAGAGAGAGAGAGAGAGAGAGAGAGAGAGAGAGAGAGAGAGAGAGAGAGAGAGTTTTCCGTCGGTAGGATGAGCCACACACCGGCCAACAGGTAAGTCTCAAACCCCGCGACTGGCCTCACACTATCTAATGAATCTTCCACTAGAACATCGAAATATATACTACTACACGTGTGTGTGAGTGTGTGTGAGTGTGTGTGTGTGTGTGTGTGTGTGAGAGAGAGAGAGAGAGAGAGAGTTTTCCAGCCATGCACGCAGAGAGATAGGGAGAGGTTACTTCCATCGATACAATGAGCTATGTTTCAATCTTTTTGAGGGTGGAGACTCTCTCTCTCTCTCTCTCTCTCTCTCTCTCTCTCTCTCTCTCTCTCTCTCTCTCTCTCTCTCTCTCTCTCTCTCTCTCTC
>BFEA01000040.1:137973-149893 GCA_003427395.1 Chara braunii
CACACACACACACACACACACACACACACACACACACACACACACACACACGCGCACACACTCACACTCATTCTTCCCTCCCGCTCGAATTTGTCTCTTGCTTCCTTCTACATTGCCTCCCTTCACCCCGTTCGATTCCATATTTCAACATGCGCCCTCCATCCCCCCTCCCGGTGCTCCCCCTACCAATCCACTTTTCCCATCCTCTTCTCTCCCCGTCCTGTATCTGTAGCCTGTTTTTCTCCACGCCTTCCTTTCCTCCGTTGGGATCCTCTTCGAGCTCCTGCTCCTTCAATACTCGAATGTCGCTACTGCGGATCTCGTATGTCCTTTCCTCTCTTCCTCTGTCGATCGCTCTTTTTTTTTCTGCCTTCATTGCTCTCTCTCTCTCTCGCCTGCGTATCCACATTTACCCAGGCCCTTCCTTCATCATTATCCTGCTCTCTCCTTTCCTTACATCCCGTTCCTCCTCCCTCCGCTGAGCCCCTCTTCTTGCCTTGCAATCTCTTCTTCCCACCTCGTTCAGATCCCCCCTACACGACCTGCATTCCTCACCCTGTTGCCTCGGCGTTCTTTCTCCTGCACTTCCTCGCTCCCTATACCCTCACATGATTGACTACCATTCCGACCTTGACCACCTCTCGATCCCACGTCCTGATCGACGGCCTCCAAATCCGTGCTGCCCATCCCCTTCTTCGCAAATTGGGTTCCCGACCTACATCCTCCTGCCATTTACTTTAGGACCCTCCTCCCGCATTTGACGTCCCCCTACCGGTAGTGCTCCTTCTCCCCATGCTGCCTCTCCGCATTCACGGCATGATCTCGCATACTCTTTCCGATAGCAGCCGTGCACAAATCCTGTCCAACTTGCAACATTACCCCCGGAAAAAATTGGATTTGCCCTAAACGAATGGACGGATGGAGGGAGGGAGGATGGAAGGAGGGACGTAGAGGGAAGAAGGGGGGGCGGGGCGGGGAGAGAGAGAGAGAGAGAGAGAGAGAGAGAGAGAGAGAGAGAGAGAGAGAGAGAGAGAGAGAGAGAGTGCATGTCGCCACGCCAGACAAACCCACGTATTTCACTTTTGGGCGGGAGTCTGGGCGGGAGTCTGAACGGAACTGTCCACTTCACCTCTGATAGAGGGACGAGGGAGGGAGGGAGGGAGGGAGGGAGGGAGAAAGGGAGGGGAGAGATGGAGGGAGAAATGGAGGGGAGAGATGGAGGGAGAGAGGGTAGGTTCGTCAGGACGCGCGAACTTACCTATTTCCGTTTTGGGTAGAGTGTGAAAGCAACTGTCCACATCTTCAGACACAACGCCGTGAGCAGGGAGAGAGAGAGAGTCGCCGCCGGGGCCTCGCCCCACATGCCATCGGCTAGTACATTTTATTGCTGTGTGACAGTGGAGGCGGGAAACGAACGCCCTTCTGCATCAGTTCTGCCGCCTGAACAATAAATGGGCCTCGCTCCGCCAGTCCCGAAATGTGCAAAACGAGAGAGAGAGAGAGAGAGAGAGAGAGAGAGGTTCACCTAAACCCCCCCAAAAAAAAGAGAAAAAAGGAGAAGAGAGTGATAAATTTTAGGGACAATTTGCAAAATACCCCCATAAGTTGAGATATATGCCAAAATGCCCCTAAAAATGTGGTTAGAGCAGAATGCCCCTCTGATAAAAAAAAATTATGAAATACCCCTAGTGTCGGTTGGAACCCCATCTTTGCAATATACCCCTAACCGGTACCGTCCAACTTTGCAAAATGCCCAGTTCTTGCCAACTTTTCCTAGGCGCTATTGCAAAAGCCCGAGGCCCAAACGGGGAGGTCCACCCGCCTGACAGGGACACAATACAAACATTTAGGCCCAAAAGGGCATTCCGCTCTATCGACATCTTTCAGGGGCATTGGGGGTATTTTGCAAATTATCCAACCCCTCACCTCCCATTTAGAAACTCTCTCCAAAAAAAGGGAAAAAAAAAAAAAAGAGCAAAAGGTCACGCCCCGCAACCCCTCCCCTCCCACCCCCAACCACCACAGGCCGAGGTCCCACCACCAAAAAGTATTGGGCAAAAACCCAGGACGTGTTTGAACCCAATTCTGCAATGCAGGCGTTCGCGGGGCATCCTTTTGTGGAAATGTCTATGACTCCTAACAGGGTTTATGGGGCGTCGATGTTAACGACTCCTAACCGGGTTTATATGGGGCGTCGACAAGGTGCACGGTCCGGGGTCCGGGGTCGGGTTTATATGGGGTGTCAACAAGGTGCACGGTAGGGGGTCGGGTTTATATGGGGCGTCGACAAGGTGCATGGTCGGGGGCAGGGCAGAGACCGGTAGCCGAAACGGTCAGCGCAGAGATTGGAGCGCGGGCGCCCAACGGCAGGTTGCACAGGTTGTTCTTTGGCCATGGCGGGCGTCGCCCGGCCTTTCCTTTTTGGGGGGAGGTGTTTTTTTTTTTGGGGGGGGGTCTTGTTTTTGGTGACTGTTTGGTGCGGGCGGTTTTTTTGGGGGGAACTACCATATCGTCGAAATGGAAATTTTTTATTTTCTGAACAAAATTGAAATTGAGTTTTTTTCAACTTTTTTGGCCCAAAACTCGTCTAAATTTTGCTGCTCCTGAAGGTCAGCGTTTTTGAAATGCCGGACCCCTTGCATGTATCAGCCCCTGGATGTATCAGGACTAAGCTTGAGACCAGATACATCCAGGGGGGACCGCCTGGATATATCTGGTCTCAAGCTAGGTCCAGGTACATCCAGGGGGTCCGGAGTTTTAAAAACGCCGGACCCTCAGGAGCAGCAAAATTTAGACGAGTTTTTGGCCAAAAAAGTTGAAAAAACTCAGTTTCAATATTGTTCAAAAAATAAAAAATGTCCATTTTAACAAAATGGCAGTTGGGGGTCGTTTTTGGGTGGCATGGCATTTCCGTGGGTGGCATTTCCACCTTTCTGATCACGGCTGAACCCCATCCAGGTAAGTATACGGTCTTCTTCTTCTTGACCCTTCACGCCAGTTACGAATACATGGGCAGAGTGAGAGCAATGAAGCCATGTTTGCTGGAGGATGCGTATTGGGGTTAAATGTTTTCCGTGAAAATCGTTGTCTCGTCCCGAGGCTAAGTCCCAGTTGCGAGTAGCAACGTTGAGTTTACTCAATGCCTGAACATGAACGTGTTTGGGGAAATGTGTCGTTGAGGAAACTCAACGCTATTTCTGCACATCTCCAAAACCACCTCCATATTCAGGCGTTGAGTCTGCTAGTGCTATACCTAGCCCGCTTTTCAGCCTTTTTTTCCCATTGAAAACACCTCCTGCAACCAGAAAGAAAACATCGTCTGGTGTTCGTTGAGCTGAGAGAAGGTTAGCATTTCCCTCGATAAGGACGGGAATAGTCTACGGACTATATGAACACAGACGGTTTAGGTACCCACCCTCGGGTGGAAAAAACAAACATCGTCCCCCCCAAAATAAACAAGTAAAACATCTCTGTGTGCGCGAAAGGTTTTTTTTAAATTAGGATTCGTCCCTTGCCCTTTCTCACTCTCGACTGGCTGCACTCTCGCGTCGTGCGTGGTACATAGTTTGATTTTTTCCCTTTTGCAATATATTCACAGCCAGGACGTTGCGCTTTACAGGGCTGCGTTTTTGGCGCGCAGCGGATTTTCCGATCCGGAAATCTTGACGACCTGTCTAGGGGTTTAGAGAGACGTAGCGGGGGTTGGAATATGGAGCGGAAGGGTGCGATAGTCGTCATAAGACCGACCGGTAGCTGGGGCGGTCGCGACAGAGGTCGAAGTTCGGACTACTAGCGGTAGCTGGCAGAGGTCGTGTGGTGATGTTTTTGGCCGGCGCCCGACATTTCTCGTTTAGGAAATTCAAATTTGAAAGAAAAGAAAACCAAAAAAAATGGGGGTCGGGGAGGGGTGCAGTGTCGCCTGAGAGCAGCGACGTTGATTGCCTAATGAGAAAAAATGAAAGAAACGACCAACCCGAAGGGCTGTGCAGCGCCACCTGAGAATATCGACTTATATTGCGCATGGACAAACAAGATTAGAATTTGCTAACCACTCGAGATAACTTGGGGATAACCCGAGGATAACCCGGGACAAACACGTGATATGGTCCTGCCTCCAAATAAAGGCAAGTGGTTTGCATTTGAGCAGTTCTTGGTTGTATCGACGGACAAGGGCATCCCTCCACAATCTCAGCATGTGCAAAACGACAGTGAATCTTCCCTTAAAATATGGAAAAATACACCGCAATGTTTTTTGTCTTTTGTGCATGTCCAGAGCAGTGGAGTGAGGGTCATAAACATTGTTGAAATCACTATGAGACTCGGCCACAAACACCTCTAGAATCCCCAAAAATCCCCATGAGGCTCGCAATAGGTGTGGAGAGGAAATATGAATAGTATTCTACGCCCGAAAAACGAAGATAGTATACTACACTGTCAACATAAAAATTCCCACGAGAAATGAAAGTTGAAAAACATTCCATAAAAAAAAAATCCTTCCTATTTATAAATTATCATTCCAATGTTCGTTCAATTCTAAAATCTCCAGTTTTATTTGATAAGTTTCTGTCTAAATATGAGTTTTCCCTTCCAACTACATCTATTTGTTCAAGATGGAATGGAAGTCTGGACGAGTTTATGACATGTTTTAATTAAATTTTCATTCTACTACAACAAATATTTTCTAATTTAGATTGGATTAACCTATTTATGACTTAAAATCCTTACGTAGAATTACAGTCCAATTAAAATATTTCATGAACTCATTCAGATTCTCATTCCATCTTTACATGCAGTCCAAATAAGAAGGAATACCCTATTCTTGGAATGAAAGTTTGCAAGTAAGATGAAAAATTTTAAATTGGAATAATATTTTTTAAGATGGAATAAAAATTTAAAACTTAGATTGTAATTTTACTATAGAATGATTACTTAATTCTGGGAAATTTTTCCATTGGTCTTGCCTCTTCGCTTGGAACCCCTAAAGCAACCTAAAACCAATGAGAAAATGAAGCCTTAGGGATCCCGACCCTGAATGGCGGGATGCAGCATCCCACCGTTCGTATAAAACACAACCAACGGTTCCTAACACTCCTACACCGTCACACAGTAATAGTAAACTATACTATTCGATGGAATGTGGGGCGAGACCCCGGAAAGGATGTTTGAACGCATCCAACGACCCGTTTGGAGGCACGTTCGAACAACCGATGCTATATGTATGTCCTCAAAAGACACGCAACCATACCTGACTTGAGATGGTTTGTTATGGTTTCGAGTATCCACGGGCCTCTTCATCCGATCTGAGAATCTCATGACCACGACGTTAACAAATTGAAATCATTGAAAATTTTGCGTTTTTTCGTGAAGTGCGGGTTGATTTTCGGGTAACTCAACGACCGATGACAAGGGTCTAAAGGGTGGGGTCGCTGTCATGACAACGACCGTGTTCGCAGCCAGAGGAGGTTGCATTTTGCGGTTGGAATTTTTGTTTTGTAGAGGGCAATTGTCGTTTTCGGCATGTCTATGACAAGTGAGAGGGGGTTAGTAAAGGGCATCGTACGGTGCATGGGAAGGGTGAGGTCGATGGTAGGAGACGGACCGGTCGTATGAGTGGTCGTTGTGAGCTGGAGAAGTTGAAGGACCGTCGGCACGTGACCGTGGTCGGTTTCCCTGGTGATGGGCGCGGTCCACTTTCCTTTTCGAGAGAAACTTTTCAATCGGTGAGTCGTATGGGGGTCGAGGTGATCGCGTGCAATGGCCAAAACAGGAGGGAGGGATTTGTATGGATCATCAGACACAGAGCACTTGTATTTCGGGTACTTTTCAACCGAGATGTTTTGTGAAAAAATAAAATGTCGTCGCCACCTCTCGTTTCCCCTCCTGTAGTCTGTTGTACTATGTGCGTTCCGCCGCGCCGACGGTGGTCTTGAACTATCTTTTTTTTTGGTTTTCAGGGTTCATGTATGTGGGCGCGGCGGGCGGGAAGGGTGAATCATTAATTTTGTTTCATTGTGTTCACTTGTCTACAAAAAAAAACCATTTCCCGTCCCATTGACAAACAGGGTTGGAGCAAGATGCACAGAAGTTGCGTCTAGATTCAGACATTTATTCGATTTTTGTTTGACAATGGATTATGGATGTGACTACGGGGATGGGTGTCGTGGTCGTCCGAGAATGTTGAGAGAGATGGGATCAGTGATTGTGGCGTCGTGGTCGCCCGGGAATGTAGGAAGTAATCGACAACGGGATTGAACTTGAAGTGAGACGGGAAGGGGTCAACGGTCAGGTGCATCATACGTTTGGCGTGTCGTCATATCGTTGTTATCATGGTGCCGATTGGTTTCTTCCTTGTGGGCGAAGGATGATGGTTTCAGCAGCACGTTGGTGGCGAGATGCGTCGGAGCTCCAAGCGGCATGGTGGTTGTGGTGACAGAGACTGAAACTTTACAGATCCAGCCTGCCACCATGTGGCAGTAAGTAGTGGAACGGTAGTATTGGAACTTGCAACAGGGGTACGTTTTTTGTCTCTATTTTTTTTTTTTTCTTTTTTTTTTTTTTTTTTTTTTTTTTTTTTTGGGGGGGGGGGGGGGGGGGGGCGTTCTAATTACCCTTGATAGGTTTGTATCGGGAGCATTCGTTGGCGTTCTATATGCATTTTATTTTCTCTGTCTCTCTTTGTATGTTTCTTCTTCTGCTACAAAAGTGGGGGTAAGGAGGGGTATTCAGATGTTTGATCTAGAGGTGGTTGATGTTTGTTGTATATAAAGGGGAGTGGAGGAGCAAAGAAGAATGAGCGATCTGCTTTCATCGTATAGAGGAGCAGAGTGTGGAAAGGTTAGAAACGATGGTGAGCAAGGGGAAGTGGGCGAGAAGAGTAGGTCGGACGTGTTTTCGGGGCTACTAACGTCGTGCGCGAGTTGAGTGAGGGTGGTGGAGTGCAGGAGACCTGAAAGGATAATCGCTTGAGCAAGAAGCTACACTTTCTGTCCTTGTTTCCGTGTCTCTCTCTACATCTGTTTTTTCATCTGTCGAGAAGAGGTAATGCTTGTTTTTTCTCTCATCTGCCAAGAAGGGACAATGCTTGTACGACGTCCCGTTGCTTGTGCTACTTGATTGCATTGTCACAAATCTTCCAACATTGTGTTATTCATAAAACATAATAAATAAAAAGGAAAAAAAAAAAAGACAGTTCATACTCCGAGTCTGCAAATTCAAAGATTTAAAATAAATTGGAAATGAATCAAACTACTGCAGTGGCTGACCTGGTTAAAACAAATTGAAAATTAAAAAAATTGTAAAAAATATATATTTTTACTTTCGTTTCTTTTGTAAATTTTATGAAAAATATTCATTAATGGTTTGAAAATTATAACTGAAAGGTTGTGACAAAGGAAGGACAAGGGATATGGGGTTAGAATGAAGTCGGTGTGACTTCAACTTTTTGTTTTTCTTCTTTTGAAAAGGGTCACGGTAGACAAAAATGAGGTTGTTTTACTTTCATATTGTCTTATGTTTTAAATACTCAAATTTCTATACAGGCTCAGTTCGGGCTTACGCAGATCTGTTCAAATCGATAGTGTTTTCTATACTATTTTTCACTCACGCAGACTCATTCAAATTCACAGTGTTTCAGTCCCCCCCCCGATGATGCATGTGCTATGGGAGGTGGCAAGTATTGTGTGCCCAACCACACTTTGTGTTCCACCCTTGGCAAAATCTAAAAATAGGCATGGACTTCAGTTTTCCTGATCGTGACTATAATGTCGTTGGCTACACCACAGAAAGGAGTAGAACCACTTGCATCAATAAAAAATCCACTGTCAGCCTGTTTGATCCAAATTTTTGTCTCTGTGGCCTTTCTTTCGGCCCCATCATCCACAAGGGTAGAGTATTCACCCTGTTCTATCTGAACTTTTAGAAGCTCGATCGCTAGACATCATCGGTTCATCGTCGTACAACAAAAAAAAAATTACAGAATTAAATAATCATTCTATAGTAAAATTACATTCTAAATTTTAAATTTTCATTCCATCTTTTAAAATGTCATTTAAATTTTAAAAATTTTCACCTTACTTGAAAACTTTCATTCAAAGAATGGGGTATCCCTTCTTATTTGAACTGCATGCTAGAGATGTAATGAAAGTTTGGATAAGTTCATGAAATATTTTAATTGGATTGTCATTCTAAGTAAGGATTTTCAGTCACAAACATGTTAATTCAATCTAAATTAGAAGATATTTGTTGTAGTGAAATGAATTTTTAATTGAAACATTTCATAAACTCGTTCAAACTTTCATTCGATCTTGAACAAATCGATGTTGTTGGAAGGGGAAACTCATATTTCGACTGAAAATTATCAAATAAAATTGAAAATTTTAGGATTGGACGAACATTGAAATGATAATTTATAAGTATGAAGGTTTTTTTAATAGTTTTTTTCTTCAATTTCCATTTCTTGTGGGAGTTTTTCAGTTGTACCAATTGCCGCTGAGTTGGCCTTATGAGGAATAATTTCATTGAACCCGACGGTCATAACCTTATTCCGCATTAAACATTTTCAAAGTTTCGCGTGAATTTTTGGAGATGCAACTAGAAATTCCTTCGATGTACTAACCAAATGACGTCGACTCTTCAAAATGCGATATGCTCGATATCAATCATTTTTTTCAACAGGAATCGTATATATGTTTTCCTTCCACCGAGATTCCTCTTCGTTGGCCACCCTGTTTCCCTTTTCTGAGTTGCGCTTCAAAACTCACTATCTCGCCTTCCGCTCGTTCTCAGCATGCAATCTCTCGTCCTCCTTAGTTTCATCATCGTCATCAGGGATAAGTACCTCTTCTTGTGACTCTTTTGACCCTTCCTAGCAGTGACCTGCATACGTGAGGACTTCCTGGTCCTACGAACTTGTGGCAAGGCACTCGAGGCCGCTCGCTTAAGTACTGGGCGTGACATGTGTGTGGCTGCCATAGATCGAGGAGTCGATGACGAACTCGATGCGGACGACGAAACACCCTTAGGTCTGCCTTGAGTGTCCCTATCCAATCCTCCGAACAACTTGAAGTACACGTTCGGAAGCCCGGACCAGTCCTCGTTTATATCAAGGCACAATCAAATGACGTATCTCGACATCGCCCCATTTTCCTTGTCATCCAACAAGCTAAAGATGTCCGACGAAGTTGCCGTCTTTCTTTGAATGTCGTCCTCCTAGCAGAAATGTGTATGATGGCGAAAAAAATGTGGAAGAAGGTCGACGGCGATTGACGCACCCCTCGCACTCATGCACTCATAGCAGGAGGTGGGCGGAAAGGACGGTGCTGCCAAACCCGATTCATCACTGTACTGTGTTCACGCCGTCAACCGAACGTCGTTGTCGTCGACGCAGGCGCCATTCAAAATTCGAATTTCAAATGTGGAGGTTCGCTCTTTATTTGTTCCGTTGTCAGGCGGCCACAAGCAGTGCGCCGCCTGAAATCTACGGTTTTGGGACTTAGGCGCAAAGACGAGTCTGAGTTTTGACGGTACTCTGGTTAGACCAGGCAGCAGAAATTAGGGGAACTCAGGGCGCCCTTGATTTTGGGCGCGCTGAACCTTACGGGTAACCCTCAAAGATGGCGGGATGGGTGGTCGCACTCGGCACATCAACGGACTGTCATTTCCGGCCGTCCAGAGGGTTAGACCCGGATTGGCCTGCCACGGAGAGGCATCGCGGGAACTGACCTCGCAGCCACATTTTTTTTGCGGCATACGACCGGGGCCGAAATGAGGCCTCAAATTTTTGTCTATTTTAGTACCATAATTAAAGATGGGGAAAAGGGATTWCRACMAGWAGGGGAGAAGGGAAAAACATAATATCCCTTAATTTCTTTATTTTTTACGKCATTTAATTCAAGGGGGAATACCCTTGTTATTTTGTGTTCCCGGCAATGAAATTAAAAACATAGAAAAAGATTAAAAATGGTAAGAGAGAAAAGAAAAAAAAAGAATTCGGCCATTTATTTAAATTTTCTCGGAATTTAATTTTGGGGAACTTACAGTTAATTTATTATTTCCAACAATAGAATTAAGGAAAGGGAAGAATGAAAAATGATGGAAGGGACGGGAGACCATGATTATAAGGAGATTGACCTAATTTCGCCTCGATTACCCGCCATTAGTTCTGACCCCGGATTGAGCATTTTCCCCGGATTTTATCAGTTTTCACTACTGCCGATGATCGAGGTTCCCTGCGTCGCTTTCCCTGGTTTGCTTGATTACTAACATTACTGCATTTGGGATGTTCCGAAAGCGGGAGTCGCATGGACGACATGGGGTGGTGCTACCTTGGGTCGACGGTATGGTATTTGGCTCGGTACGGATACATGGTTCCGGGAGGTTCGGCGACATTCACGTTGTGGCATTCTACGACGGCCGACGTATTTCAGGCTCAATAATCATTCGGCATTTGACTCATTCTAGGCTCGAGTTATGCCGCGTCGACATATTATGAGGATCGGTATTATCATGGGATTGCGGCGTTGTACGGTAATTTACCTATTTCAGGCTCGGTATTGGTACGACTCCGACATTTTTCAGGCTCGACATTAGCTCGATATTCGACGTGTCCCAGACTTGGTTCCGGTTCGGCCTAGGTATGGTATGAGTCACAACGACAACAAGTGGAAACCCCAGGTACGACATCGACGTAATTATCAGCTCCGCGTCGGTGTGATGCGTGTTGCTGTATTGATTTCATGTTCGGTATCCGTCCGGAAATGAAATGGCGTCAGTCACTGCARCTCAAGACGGGTTGGTTCAGGTTCAGTGTTGGACTCGGTGGTCGCTGGTATGGGACTGGTGCCGCGTCATGAAATCTGGCMCCATTATCTTACCACTGGATGCCGATGTGATAGCAGCAAAGYTGYTGCCGTGCTATATCGGATTATGGTGGTACCTTTTYTGAATTATGGGGCGGGTACCACCCACTACTTGCTAAGAGGCCTCGAGACCCGCTGGTACAGAGCTTGGGGGTGACAAATTTAGCCGGGACGGTGCTCACTTGAGGCTGCAGCCTCTGGTACTGGAATCATACAGGGAAGGTCACCGAACAGCTAGGGGGGATTCAGACGGGGAGGYATTGAAGGAGGCGGGCAAGGCGTACCCGGCCCACCTCACAACTCGAGCAAGGTGTGGGGGGATGCTCGTGTGGATCAGCGGGAGAGACGTGCAAGGCGTTTCCCGCCCACACGCAGTAGGAGGTGCGCCGTGTCTGGAGGACCCATGCCGTTCGTGAGCTACAGCTGCTGTTGTGATGGCGGTGTGTGCGAGAGTCTGAACTCGAGAGTGAGACACGGTGAGGAGAGACGTGCAAGGCGTTCCCCGCCCACACGCAGTAGGAGGTGCGGCGTGTCTGGAGAACCCGTGCCGTTCGTGAGCTGCAACTGCTGTTGTGATGGCGGTGTGTGCGAGAGTCTGAACCCGAGAGTGAGAGACGGTGAGGAGAGACGTKGAAAAGTCRATGAGAGAGGCAGGGAGAACAGAGGGGGGAGTCTTTTTCAGAGAGTGTGTTAGGCGTGCACAGCCCTCAAGAGGTTCAACTGACCGGTGTCCATGTTCGGACGGAGTGAGTGCGTTGTGCTCAGCGCGTTCGCAGACACGCACGATCCAAGTGAACTGCCTATCAGGCAACCCGCTGCCAGCGGGAGAGTACATTTCAAGTGAGCTGCCAATCAGGCAACCCGCTGCAAGCAGGAGAGTACATTTCAAGTGAGCTGCCAACCAGGTAACCCGCTGCTAGCGGGGGAGCACATTTTTAGTGATCTCCCAACTGGGCAATCCGCTGCCAGCGGGAGAGTACATTTCAAGTGAACTACCAATCAGGCAACCCGTTGCCAGCGGGAGAGTACATTTCAAGTGAGTTGCCAATCAGGTAACCCGCTGC
>BFEA01000040.1:184642-197465 GCA_003427395.1 Chara braunii
CAAGTAAGCACTGTGCATATGTGTGCGCACGCCAGAGAGAGAGAGAGAGAGAGAGAGAGAGAGAGAGTTGGCAGGAGGATGAGGTAAGGAATGGATGCGGTAACGGAAGAAGCAGCGGCGGTGGCCCTGGCGACGGGAGCGGCGCAAGTGGCAGAAGTAACGTCAAAGGAGGAGAAATTGGAGGAAGGGGAGGTAAAAACTAACGAAAAAGAATCAGCAAAAGAGCCGCAAGTGGCGGCTTTGCCGAGCTCTGGCGATGATGGCGTTGCTGCTGCGGACTCATGGCCGGCGCGGCTAGCTGCTGCCCGCGCTGTTATTGAGAGAAATTTGTCGTTTTACACCAAGCAGTTCGCTGAAGAGACGATGCAGTTCTCCAAGGAGAAGACTTCCGCCTTGGTTTCCATCGTCAACCAAGTCCATCGACAGTCCTCAGATCAACGGCTGACATTCGATCGCAGCTTCGATCGATTGAAAACCGAGCTGCTTCGCCATAGCGTGCAGCGTGTTCCGTTCAGTATAGGTCTCTTCTCCTTGCGCGACCTAAGGAACATCATCCCCTACCTTCTCTCCACGTATTACCAGCACTATAAACTCTATCAGTACGCATTCACGAGGAGGTGTACTAAAACCCTAACGACGTCAGAGGAGCATGAACCGGAGCTACCCCCCGCGCTGAGCCCTCTGAGCGAGGCAATCACCCAAGCAGAGATGGACAGCCAATTTGAGAAAGAGCGCAAGGCAGAGAGAGAGGAGGAGGAGAAGAGAGAGGAGGAGGCGAGATTGGCAGCGATGCGAGAAAAGCAGAAGCAGATCGAAGACGAGTTCCGATCGAACATACCCGATGACGTCTTGGAGAAGGTTCAACGAGTCGTCGCTGAACATATGGAGAAGATGAAGGTGGAATTGCAAGCTGACTTCGAAAGCAGGGAGAAGGAGGTGCTGGAAAGACTGTCGAAATTGACGGGGGAGGGTGGAACGAGTGGGAGGGGGGGTGGAAAGCGAGCAGGAGGGGAAGGAGATGGGGGGGGCAGCAAGAAAGCATCTACAAGTAAGAAAAGCACGCCTCAAGCGACGGGCAGAAACACGCCGGAACGTAAGAGAAGAAACACCCCTGAACCAAAGGGCAAGAAGTCGTCTATGAAACCCGCCGCCAGCTAATCGATGGACGGCTACGATTCGCCGCCGCCAGCTAATTGACAGACGGTTCCGATTTGCCGGCGCCGCCAGCTAATGGATGGCTCAGATTTCCCGCTGCCAGCTGATTTCGACAGACGGCTCAGATTCACCGCCGCCAGCGAGCTAATGGACGGCTAGGATGTGCTGCCGCCAGCGAGCTAATGGACGGCTAGGATGTGCTGCCGCCAGCGAGCTAATGGACGGCTAGGATGTGCTGCCGCCAGCTAATTGACGGACGGTTGCACCGCCAGCTAAGGGATGGCTCAGATTTCCCGCCGTCAGCTAATGGATGGCTCAGATTTCCCGCCGCCAGCGAATCGACAGACGGCTGCGATTCACCCCCGTGAGCTTGACGGCTCAGATTCGCCGCCAGCGAGCTAATGGACGGCTAGGATGTGCCGCCGCCAGCGAGCTAATGGACGGGTCAGAGTTACCGCCGCCTGCGAGCTAATGCACTCGCCAGCGAGCTAATGGACGGGTCAGATTTACCGCCCCCTGCGAGCTAATGCACGGCTCAGATCTGCCTAACGGACGGTTCAGATTAGCTGCCAGGGAGCTGACGGGTCAGATTTGCTGCTGCCAGGCAGCTAATTGACGGGTCAGATTTGCCGCCGCCAGCGAGCTAATGGGCGGACAGGATCTGCTCTGCGGCCAGCAAGTTGATGGATGGCTCCGATTTGAGCTAAATGGACGGGTCAGATTTGCCGCGGGAGCCCATGTGCTGAGCTACGGATCTCCCATCCCCGCCATGTCAGGACTGCGCTCCGTGGATAGAACTGGCACTTGGCCCCAAGAGGTCTTTGTACCCACCGTCATCATGTATTGACTTACCGTGCCCTCTCACGGGTGCGCAACGCATAGTTTGTCAGTGTGCGAGTGATAACAAAGGTTTCATCGTCCAAGTTGAAAAGCAGGAGAGAGAGAGAGAGAGAGAGAGAGAGAGAGAGAGAGAGAGAGAGCTGCCAGCAGGGACCAGTGCACACCAACGTGCAGATGACCACATTTAGAACACCACACACCCACACACACAGAGAGAGAGAGAGAGAGAGAGAGAGAGAGAGAGAGAGAGAGAGAGAGAGAGAGAGAGAGAGAGAGAGCTGCCAGCAGGGACCAGCGCACACCGACGTGCAGATGACCACATTTAGGACACCTGTTGCAATTGCAAGCGCCGTCTTGACCTGGACCCTGCGTACCATTTCAGACTTTCCCGACCCTAGGTGCTTGCTGTTTCCATTCCGCCTGGGTCCAGTGTGCCGCCCCCCCTTCCCACCAAACCAAAAATGCCCCCACACCAACGTTGACAGGCTGCAAACTCTCCCGACCGTGGGTACTTGGCCTTTCCATTCCACCTGGGCCCAGTGCCCCCCCCCCCCCCCCCCCCCCCCCCCCCCCCCCCCCCCCCCCCCCCCCCTCCCTCTCCCCAAACCAGAAATGCCCAGACACCGACGGGACGTTGAATTGAACGTTGAAAGCTTCCAGGTGTATAAAACGCAACCCTGACGGGCTGCGAACTATTGAATTGCAAAGCAGCCGCTTACCTATCCCCCCCCCCCCAACCCCTCTCTCTCTCAATGCGCAGTCTCAACCGTCGTTGTGTGCTATTGAACTGCACTGGAGCCATGTACAAATTCATCTCTCTCACTCTCTGTGCTTGCTGGTTGGCTCGCTCCCATCGTCATAGTTGCACCCACCTTCCGGGTCAGATGGTGGTGGGAATTGTCCGTTAGTCGTAGAGGATTCTGCAAAAGCTGGCTTGGGGGGGAAAAGGGGGGAGGACAGGGGGGGGGAAAGGGGGGAGGAGGATACGGATGGTGGAATGGGAAGGGGAAAAAAGGGAACAAAGAGGGAGGCCAGACGACAGGGGGATAATCAGAGACTAAGGACTCCGCTTCCACGAGTGGACCAAACTGGACACCTCAATCCCAATGCGACCATGCGATGACTTCCCAGATTTCTTCCCCTCCCCCGCTAACTGCCTGGTAGGAATGGAATGGTATGTGAGAGAGGGATGAGGGGGGAAGCGGAACAAGAACAGGAAGACTTAACTGTAGAAGGGGAGGGAGAGAACAGGTTCAGAACAGGAGGCCAGGCTTAGGGTTTATGAAAGGGCAGGGACAGGGGATAGAGACCAACATCAACGAGGATTAGACTGGTGGGGAATGGGACGGCTAGTAGAGGAAGAAGGATCAGGTGCCGCCCAAGGGGGCTGAAGAGGCAAACCCCCTCCCACATATTCCAGGGGAGGATGACTCAACTGCAGAAGGGGAAGGTGAGAGCAGGATCAGAACGGGAGGCTAGGGTTTAGGGATTATGAAAGGAAAGAGACGGGGAATAGAGACCTTGACTGATAAGGAATGGGACTGCTAGAAAAGAAAGAAGGATTGGAAGAGGCAGACCCCCACCTATATTCTCAGACTGTGAAAAATGCTGTAAGAAGGGACGCTGGACCTGGTTTCCAGCAGGTGCAGCTCCCCACCAATAGATGGAGCAACTGGAGGGGAAAAAAAAGGTTGAAGGTTGCATTTGCCATGGATTGATAGAAAGAATGTAGGGCTTCTCCCCCTCCCCCAATGCACTTCCTTTGGTGTGTCACATATCTTCACTTGTATTGAAGACGGGCGACTGGTCCTTGTATGCAACCCATTTTGCCTGGATGGATATTCAGCGAAAAGGGACCCTGGTACTTCCTGGCACGCGGCGAGCGGTACTTCCTGAGAGTCGTGGCGACATGCTCGCCGTGACTCTGAAAAAATGGCTGGGAAAAAGGCACGATTTGTTCTCTCGAGCCTCTTTGGCTTACCGGATCTCTGAGGTAAGGCTGACAAACGATCAATGAATGAGCAACCGGAAGCTGCTGCCCTTCTGCTTTGCTTGACTTGGAAGAGGGGTGTATGATGAGGTAAACTGGGAATTCATCCTACAAAAGGGTGGGACTTATCTTTTGCAGGTGGGCCAGATTTACATATGTACTCATTCGGGGTTGAATGACATTAATGGTCAGTGGGACCATCTATGCAGCCTTCAAGCTTACAAGATCTTTGAGGCAAGGCTGCTCCTTGGCCCTCAGGCTAATGCTGTTTGTCCTTCAGTTGGAAGTCCTGTTGTGATTGATATTCAGGTACACCCCAGAAATCTGCCGTCCGAGCCAAGGCCGCCCCTTGGCCCCGCGGCTTTTCGTCCTCAAGGTGGAACTTCCGTTATAATTGATGCAATGCCCCGGAAATCTGCGGCCTAGAGCTGGCAAATGGCGGAAAGGCAAAGGCCTCCTCACCCTGGAGCACGAGGACCTCTTTGCACTTTCCATCTGATTCAAGTATCAGGCTCGCTGTTGACAACAACACGAATTCAGCCGTTGCTTACTGCCCACGTATGCGCCTGCCCTCCATCTGCTTCAGACTCTGTTGCAGATCCCTGAAACAGTGTGTCTGGATCTATGCTCCTACTTATCTGAGGCCCTAGTCAATTGGTCGAAGTCGGTGGTATTTTGAAGCCAGGGACTCGGCGGTCATGCTGAAGGCAGGGACTCAGCTTTCTGAGAGGTGAGGATTGAAGGTCTTGGCTGCTGATCAACATGAACTCTTTTCAGGGGTCCACGCGCCGGGGAGGAGGGTGCTACAAGACGCATGGCTTCCACTAACAGAGCCCTAAAGCAGTGTGTCTGGATCTATGATCCCACTTATGTATGTGAGGCCCTAGTCAATGGTCGAAGTAGGTGGTCATTCTCAGGGACTTGGCGGTCACACTGAAGTCAGTGGCTCGACTTCATATGAGGTCAGGATTGAAAGTCTTGGCTGCTAGGCAACCTGAACACTGCGAAGAGTTCCAGGTGTTGTTGGGGGTGGAGGGGGCTACAAGACGCAGGGCCTCCACTAGCTAATTTTGGGAAAGCAGGATGATTGGCAAAATCCAGCGTGTGAGCAATCTGAAAGGTGTATGGATAAAGGAGAGACCACTGTTGCTGAACACATGCATCAGTTCTGCACTGTTGCGCAACTCATCAGCTTTTTGCTGCATTTCGTACGCCAGAAGCGTCAGACACCCATCTACAGGAGTGCAGCCCATACAAGAAGATCAGATCTGCTCCAACTAAAAATCTACATAAAGAACTTGTTGGTGGCAACATTAAACCACCAGTACTTCCAAAGGTCGCGGCTGCACGCGCACCATGACGAGCTGGGATGCATAAATTCATTCAGTTGGAAACGTCGCAGCACTGTAGCAATGGCTGCGCGGCATGCTCGTTGTGACTTCTGGAGATACCGTTGGTTTAAATGCATCCTCAAAGTAGCCTACCGTCTTCACCCGAATAGAACGCCCGGTCATTACCGCTGCATCTGGACCGATCGCTGCATCAAATTCGGCTATAATGATCGGGCGTTCTATTCGGGTGAAGACGGTAGCTTGGGAAGACTGTACAGGTTATCCCTTGGTGGAATAGAGAGACTGGCCAGTTTGACGGAGTGACGTCTATCAACGTGAGACAACTTGTGGATGTCTATCCTTACCAAGTCCTTCCCAAAGAACAAGATCTCCTCTCCCACTTTGAGAGACGAACTCATCAGAGCTTGAGAGCTGTGTATCCCTACCAAGTCTCTTCCAAAGAAGAACTTCAAGATCTCCTCCACCACTTGGAGAGACATGCTCAGCAGAGTTGAGCGGCAGTAATGCTCTTTGCACTCGCCTGATATGCACAGGGCGTGGGTGACAGTAATGCCCTTCCAATTCTCTGCTCTGAATGGGAGCTCTCTCTTGAAAGAACACTTGACAATGTTTGAGAGCAGATGGCTCACATACGCGAGCAGGGAGCTGTGCTCTTCAGAGGAATCACCAGGTAAGTTTGGTTTCCCACGGATACAGCGCGGGCTATTCTGACCGGAAGATCAGCTGCCGAAATCAAAACTAAGTTATGGTAGTTGAAGGTATCATATTGGATGCTAAGCTCCATTTGAAAGTCCAGAGGTTGCTGAGGGCGTCATGTTTTGGATACCAAGCTCCATTTGATAATCTGAAGTGTTTCCACCCTCCACCCTCCACGCTTCACCCTCCACCCTCCACCCTCCACCCTCCCCCCTACCCTCCACCCTCCACCCTCCACCCTCCACCCTCCACCCGCTCCATCGTCCACTGTACACCGTCTACCGTCTACCGTCTACCGTTTACCGTCCACCGTCTACCGTCTAGCGTCTAGCGTCTACCGTCTACCGTCCACCCTCCGCCCTCCGCCCTCCGCCCTCCGCCCTCCACCCTCATGGGTGGAAATATTGACCCTCCATCCTCCAGCCTCCACCCTCATGGGTGGAAATATAGAAAGGGTCCCACAGATGGAATTCGTCAGAGGAAACAGGCTGTCAGTATGGATCATCAACCTCCAGAGAGGGAGCTCAACAATATCGGCAACAGTTACATGTTTGTGGGAGGCAGCACTATGCAGGGTTGCAGTCTGCAATCACTCACACTGGTTTATCGTCACAGTGGATGACGGAGTAGAGAGCTAGCCAAACTGTTGAGAACGAAAACTGGATGAACAAAAGTTAGCGTTTTATAACAATCTGAAAGGTCTCAGGTAAGAGTCCTCCACTGAGGATGGCGAAACCAAAGTTCTTCTGTCGTTTTGACTGCACATTTTAGCAGATCTCAGGGGGTCGATCTATTCAGTTGCTCCTGGGAGAAGAGTACACATGCCACCCGCTGCAATGCACTGTGAGGGGGCTACTATACTTTATTGCATGACCAGTACAGGGGACCTAAATTGCCCAACCTAAATTAATGTGCACAATAAAGTGGGTCCCCGCCAGGCAGTACGCAAAAATGATCCTGATGTCGGACGCAACTACATTAAATCTTGGTCTGCTCTAACTTCCTTCTCAGCAAGCCATCTGCTTTTCACTTCTCAACAATACTTTCTGCTGTTTAAGCCACCGGTATGAGCCCCACCCGTCGGGAACTTGTGGCCATAGAGAGAGACTGGTGAGTGCCACCACCTCGGGAACCATCTGATCCGCGGCTGGCAAGTGATCCTGCATAGAGTCCCACCTGAGGGGGCCGCCTGATCTGGGACTGGTGGGTTGTCCCACTTGGGGGACCATCTGATGTGGGACTGGTGAGTGGTTTGCTATAGGGGACCATCTGATCTGGGACTGGTGAGTGGTCCGATCTAGGGGACCATCTGATCTGGGACTGGTGAGTGGCCCCACCTTCAAGAGCATCTGATTTGGCACTTGTTGATGGTCTTGCATGGAGTACCACCTTGGGGAACCGCCCGATCTGGGACTGGTGGATGGTCCCATGTCGAAGACTTCTGGGACAGCTGGGCGTCCCGACCTGGAGAACCGTCTGATCTGGGACTGGTGGAAGTGGCACCGCGTCAAATTAATTTCCGAAAAGATCAAATGATGGAGTGAAAGTGGGTGGGAAACGGCAACATACCAGCAATACATCGACCTCGAGGGCTGGGCTTGTGTTGCTCTAGCCGGAGGATGGGCCATCATGGCAGTAACTGCAAAGCTCGGAAATAACAGACTCTTCAGAGCAGTTTTGTATTCAATACTTCAATTAGAAATACAAGTTATCGCCTGGCTGGGCGCCCGTGCACGAGAAAGTGAGCAGAGGGGGGCACACAACCCAGCAGAAAGGAAGGGCAAACACCGGTGTGAATGGTATGCACTCGCACTCGCTATTGAGGACTGGCTCAGTGGCGCCATGGTGCCCACTATGTGCCGGCTACGTGTCTTCTATGTAGAGGTATGATGCTACGTAGAGATTGGCTACTATGGGCAGTGGCTGCTACTATGCTGCATGGGCACTATTTGCACAGTGCGCTACGTGCCGTGGGTGATACAGTGTGGGCCAGGTCATATGTCCGGTGGGAACTACTTTGTTGGACGGGTGCCATGTGCAGTGGATGATAGCATGCGGGCTCGGTGTGGGAGGTGGTTTATGGTTTAGGGTTTAGGCTTTAGGGTGAACTGGGTGTCATTTATGGTGGGGCTATGGTGGTACAGTGTGGACTGGGGCATATGAAAGAGGCAGATTACCCAATTAATTGGTCCAATCATCCAATTTTGTTTTGTTCAGTCGCGCTCAATTGAGATCTGCGACCTGGGCGCACTCAATCATTCCTTTGAGACGCAGTTGAACGGATTCGTGAACGTGAGGTGCGAGGGTTTCGGATGGGTGCAGTAGCATGTTGGCTCGGTGTTGACGCCCTCCCTATTCAGTATGTGCAGTCCGTGAGCTGCGTCCCATCTGTGGTGGGGCTGTGGTCCCATCTCAGTTGGGTGTGGTACTATGTGGACAAGGTTCAGTACTACGTGAGACATAAAAAGATGCTGCTGGATCGGCAGGATTTGAACTCATGATTCATTTATCAACAGTAACTGTTGCATGTGCGTCTCATTCAGCCACATAGGCCAGCAACCTTGGAAAGGTCAGGAAGCACTCGCTGACCCCTCTTCCTTTTTTTTTTCTTTTCCCCAAAGCGACTTGCTCTTTCATCTATGGTAACTGGGGAACTGTGGCCGGAGCTGAACTGCGGCAGCCAAAGTAGACATGCAGGTCCTATGGTCTGAATGGCCGGAGCTGACCTGCGGCATCCAGAGTAGACAGGCAGGTCCTATGGTCTGAATCTTTGCTGAGATAAGCAGGGGTTGAGAAGAAGACGGAGAAGGGAGAAAAATAGAATGCTCGATCTTCTGGTCGATCAGGCGGTCCAGTTGCTGTTGAGGCCATTCTGAATCGGCAGGGCTGCCAGAGCGTAAGCCATGCCCCCAAACGCCGAGAAAGGGTTGGTGTACAGTTCATCGCGGAAGCTCAGAGGCCAGATATCGGCCAACACAGATTCCTCGTGCTCACGATTGAAAGAGTTCTGTATCGCTTCCACGTTCTCCTGGTGAACAGAAACCTTCTTCCCGGTCACAGTGAGTCCCCATGAGTGCACATTTTTCAACACCTGGTAGAAGTCGCCAGGAAGTGAAGCTGCCTAAACTGTTACATCTCCATCTCTGGTGGTCTTCTGTGCTTACTCCTTCCCTCTGGGTGTCAATCTCAGTGGAATCTGCGTCTGGGTTGCTTCGTATGCCTGCTTCAGAAACCACAGTCTGCCCATTGCCGACTCTTTCTTCTTTGTCGGGAAACTCCATGACGACACCCTTTGCTGTGAGCTTTGCGGAAACTCCACGCTTTGGCAGAACTCCCCCATTGACGAGGTGGTTGAGCATCCCCGCAACCTGGGTTGCGATCATGGAGTCGAAGAGAGGACTAGGCTGGACACCCACAAGCCTTTGGATATCTGAGAGATAGGGCCTAGTATGTGTGGAGGTGATCCTCTCCCGAACCCTGTCTTTCGCCAGGAACAAATGGCGTGCCCATATCATGTACACAGTTCTGTCTGGAAACCAGCATTCCGAGCTGGCGCTGAACTGTGGAATAAGGAACAGAGCAGGACCACAAGTGACGTACTGGTTGCTGTACATACCTAACCACTTTTACTTTGCGCAGGCTCCTCTGCTCACGGCGACAGCAGATTGGTATATGACCCTCGTGGTATTTTGTCTCGTGGTAAATATATATGCCGCATTAACCATCTGGGGAGGTGGAAATGCAGCAGCTACGCCATGACCCTGGGGATGATTTTTTTTTTTTTTTTTTTTTTTTTTTTTTTTTTTTTTTTTTTTTTTTATAGGAAGGAAGAGAGGGGGGGGGAGGGGGAAGGAGGAGAATGAAATGCCAGTTTGCATTTGTTTCTCATCTCCATTGACCAATTGCTGGCAATCTCAGTTGCATTCACCACACCTGGGGGGGGGGGGAGAGGGGGGGGGGAAGAGGGCGGGTTAGGTTGCAAAATCCGTCCTCTGATGCCAGCCATGAATGACCTGCAAATGTCACATATCAGCTCCCTCACGCCAGACCTCTTGGCTGCCGCTGCCAGCAATCACCGCGGGTCTGGTCCCGGGCCTCTACGACACGCTGGGCTTTAACCCAAAAAAAAAAAAAAAAAAAAAAGAAGGGCCTGTCAGGTCCCTCAGGTCAGCGCTCTGAGAAATCAAAAGGGCCCGGCAGCTCAGAATGGCGTAAAGAAAGGGGGATGCGAGGGATGTGAATTGATTTCCGAGACCTGACACGGAGAGACTCTGAGGCAGAACAAGTAAGAGCAGTGACTCAGATCCCTGCTGCTATTATGACCCCGGAATGCTCGATTGGGGGTCTCCCCCTTCTCTGCCTGGCGGAAACTTCTCGAGCTCCACACCCACTACACAGGATTTCTATTTTTCTACTGCTTCTCATACTACTTGTTAAACCACAAGTTCTTGGCCCAGCTATCGGCTGTGGGAAAAAATAGAGTAGAAACGTTTCTGGTCGGATGAATTTGGGCGCTCCTGTAGTGGCCCATACGTTTCCTAAAATCGTGGCTTGTTAATGGGCACGACTTTAGGAAGTACTTGTGGTTTAAGATCCCCAAATCGAAGGCTCACGCATCGTCAGGTTAGTCTTGCACCGTAAGTACTTCCCACACAGTAAGTACTTCCCGCTCAGTAAGTACTGGGCCACTTCCTTCCTGCTTATGCATCGTCAGGTTAGTCTTGCACTGTAAGTACTTCCCGCACAGTAAGTACTTCCCGCACAGTAAGTACTTCCTGCACAGTAAGTACTTCCCGCACAGTAAGTACTTCCCGCTCAGTAAGTACTGGGCCACTTCCTTCCTGCTTATGCATCGTCAGGTTAGTCTTGCACCGTAAGTACTTCCCGCATAGTAAGATAGGGCCCTATTGCCCAAGGAGCGCTGACGTCCTAGGAGGCAGATTGATGAGTAGGCTTTCTTCTTTCCAGTTTGAAATTCACTCCTATTGCCATTTTTTCCTTCCGACATTTTCAGTTTGACTGTCTCACTCGGTCCGGACAGGTTTGTGCTTGCCTTTTGGCTCTTTGCCCTGACCAGGTTGCCAATGAAGTAATGCTGAGCTGGACCCTTCACGAGCGTTGCCCTCGATAGCGTCACGAGGTGCGATGTGTGCTTCCGACACTGCTACTTCAATCAGCCTGCGGTCGATTGTCTGTATGTCTTCATCGGGCTCATCATTCCACAGTGGCAACAGCTTCTGCGCCTTCAAAAACTAGTCCCATGATCTAAATGATTACTATGCAGAGAGTTTCAAACCAAAGTCCGCAAACAAACAGCGTACATTTGACCTTTCCCATCTCTTCTTCTCACCGCCTAAGAAGGCCGGTGAGCGATTCAAGCTCAGCTTGCCCATCATCGATTTGAAACCTAATCTATAGCTACAGTTGGGTGATTTCTTAGCTCTGCACATTGCCTATCTGCTGATAGGGGCATGCATCACTTCTGGTCAATTCTTCCGCCTTGCTGATAGGTTATCTTGTTGATTTCCTCTCTGCTTGTGTCGATGGAAGTTTCTTTTTGTTCATGGCTTGTGTCAGTGTGTGACAATCCGGGTATGCCTGAAATCTGATGAGCCGTTACGGTGGTGTGAATGGCAAAAAGCCCTTAATAATAAATAAGGGATTGCTCCACCCTTGGTGTTGCTCGATCCGTTCAGCGGCTCTGTGATGCATGTTTGCTCGTATGTCCCTGTTTTTTTCTGAAATTTAAAATATAGTTGCATGATGATATTACTGCTACTCTTCTCTAGATTGTTACGCAATTGTATCCACATCCAGGCTATTCTTCTCTAGATTGTTACGCATTTGTATCCGCATCCAGGTCGATCAGTTCAGTACCTAGACTAGTTCTCTCGAGTAGCAGTAATACTATCATGAGACTATGCCTTTGTATCAGTTCAGTAGCTGGATCAGTTCAGTACCTGGACGTGATGTTGGTATGTCTACATCATATCACGATATGGAAAATCCCATCCTGCGGGCGCTGCACCTCATGGGCTATGTTACATTATTTTGCTCCCTCACACCCACACACCCACACACCCACACACCCACACACCCACACACCCACACACCCACACACCCACACACCCACACACCCACACACCCACACACCTAGCTGTGCACTTCAGCCTTCCATACTAATGACATGTCAGCAACATGCCATGTGTCGTCAATGCTTCCAGGAAACTGTCATATAAAGTATGTGGCTTTACTGCGTGGACTATCTCCGGTGCCATCACCCTCCACATCTTCTCCTAGCATGTCCCACATGCGGTGTTGGTCATACACCTACGACAACCGCTGATGGATCTCCCTCTTTCTTGCCAGACGAATGACGGACACAGCAGTCCGAGGAGGAAAATAGACTTCTATATGAACCTACGGCAGAGCGATGTGCTTATAGTTTATCACCACCAGGGCGAGCTGTTGCAGGATCATATCCTGCAGCAGCTGAACGCCCTTGCGTTGGACCGATCCTCCCTGTCGTCGTCTGCCCATAGAGAAGGAATACATACTTGAGGAAGCCCAAGAAAGATGCTCGGTGCCGCTTTGTGATGACCCGCTGGAGATTCAACTATCATGTGGTTTGCATGCCTTGTGCTGTGAGGATTATGAAGGGATAGTCCATGCGAGTTTTTGCTTCCATACTTACGATGACAGTCAGTACTGTACTCATGTACGGCACCCCGACATGTCATGTCCAATTTGTAGACAGGGGCTGGAACGGCAATGCCTCTATAATTGTGGT
>BFEA01000040.1:239121-251778 GCA_003427395.1 Chara braunii
GGCATTTAATTCAAGGGGGAATACCCTTGTTATTTTATGTTCCCGGCAATGAAATTAAAAACATAGAAAAAGATTAAAAATGGTAAAAGAGAAAAGAAACAAAAGAAATTCGGCCATTTATTTAAATTTTCTCGGAATTTAATTTTGGGGAACTTACAGTTAATTTACTATTTCCGACAATAGAATTAAGGAAAGGTAAGAATGATGAAAAACGATGAAAGGGACGGGAACCCATGACTATTGGGAGATTGGCCTAATTTCGCCTCGATTACCCGCCATCAGCCGTGACTCCGGATTGATCATTTTCCCCAGATTTTAACAAGTTAACACTACTGCCGATGGTCAAGGTTCCCTGTGACGCTTTCCTTGGTGTGCTTGATTACTAACATTACCGCAGTTGAGATGTTCTGAGAGCAGGAGTCGCATGGACAGCATGGGGTGGTGCTGCCTTGGGTCGACTATGGTGTTTGGTTCGGTACGGATACGAGGGTCGTTACGGAGTGGCTACGTCCTACGATGTCTGACGTGCTTCAAGTATGGTATGGGCCCGGTGACAGCTGTCTCACTACGGTGACTTATTTTCAGGTTTGGGACAGCTGCAGTGATTTATTCTCAGGACCGGGGCCGCTACGACAGTTATTCCAGGCGGCAGTTTGTTTTCAGGTCCGGAAACGTTGCGGCATTCTATATCAGGTTCGGGACAGGTTATCATGGCATGATTGTACGGGTTCGGCATCCGCATGGCACAACAGCCCGGTACTGGATTTCGGATTTGGTCAGGTTCGGTGGCATCGCGATGTTTCGTTTCAGGTTCGACGCCCTCACGACAGTTTATTTCGGAACCTCTGCGGTGATTTATTTTCAGGTTCGGGATCATTGCGACGGTTTACTTCAGGTTCGGTACTATTACCGCGCCGCTGCATCTTGCCGTGTTCGACATGTTTCAGGTACGGTACGACGAGTCTGTGAGACCGGTACCACTGTTTTCTTTTTCCTCGGTGGCGCGGCGGACTATTTCCTGCACACTTGCACTCCGAGAAGGCCCTGGTCGGTCAGACCATGGGACTGAAGCGGATATAGGGGAGAACAGTGAAGGGAATGGAATTGCATGCCAGGTGTGCCAGACGTCAAGCAGTGGCAGAGTGGGAGACGAGCTCGAGGCGGAGACGCGTCGGCGCTCAGGCGGTTACTTGCGTGTGAGAGGGAGAGTGAGAGAGAAGGGGACTGCACAGCTGGTGGGAGTGACCAAGACGACCGTTGTCACAACAGGGGCGATGACCAGAGGGACATCAGCGCATGGACTGTGACCGCAGGGAACGCAGCGCACGAGTCCGTGCTCGTTCATGGGGCGCTGGTGCTGGCACGGTGGTTACAGTAGATGATGATGGCGTCAATAGTCTGACGCGCTGGTAATCGAGCATCGGCAGCTACACGTAAGTTGACAATAAGGAGCTATTGTAATTGCAACTCTTATCCACTCACCTGCCCCGCTATCCCACACTTGCAGGCTGGGCCCGAAGAGAGGGGAGGACAGTGCGTTGGAGTTGGTGAAGCGGGGGCGTGCTTGAACCCTGCTCATCTACTGTGTGTGAGTGCGTCTGAATGGTAGAGAGGGACTGTGTACAATAGAGTGGGACTGGGTATGAGAGAGAGGGTCTGTTCAGAGTGAGAGAGAGTGCATAGTGAGGGAGAGAGTGTGCAGTGACAGAGAGAGTGCAGAGTGTGAGAGAGAGTGCACAGTGAGGGACAAAGTGTGCAGTGACAGAGAGAGTGCAGAGTGTGAGAGAGAGTGCACAGTGAGGGAGAGAGTATGCAGTGACAGAGAGAGTGCAGAGTGTGAAAGCGAGTGTGAGAGTGAGAGATTGTGCAGTGCGAGAAAGAGAGACTGTGCGGAGTGGGAGGAAGTGACTGTGTGTGTGCGCTGTGTGAGAGAGAGTTGTGTGCGCGTGAGAAAGTGAGAGAGTGTGTTGATGGGGGAAGAGCAGAGAGAGTCAATGTGAGAAAGTGAGAGGGTGAAGGAGAGTGATTGAGAGATTTTTATTTATTTATTTATGTATTTGTAATTATTCCACGAACCTCGGAAGAATCAGCGGGAAGAGAAGGTATTTGCCTCGTCATCTAATTAGTGACGCGGATGATTGGATTAACGGGGTTCCCGCTGTCCCTATTTACGGTCTTGCGGAAACACACCCAAGAGGACCGGCTCGGGAGAACCGCTGCAGGCGGGGACAGCTCGCTGTAGTGACCCCTCTGTCCAGACAATCCCGCAGCCAGCGGGAACGGTCGCCAACAGTGATTTACCAATCTGCCAATTCCGCTGATAGCGGGGATGCTCATCAATGTGACCAATCAAGTTGATCCCGCAGCTTGCGGGGAAGGTGCTCATCAGTGATTTACCAATCTGCCAATTCCGCTGTTAGCGGGGGTGCTCATTAATGCGACCAATCAAGCTGAACCCGCAGCCTGCGGGACGGTGCTCAATAGTGATTTACCAATCTTCCAATTCCGCTGTTAGCGGGGATGCTCATCAATGTGACCAATCAAGTTGATCCCGCAGCCAGCGGGAATGGTGCTCAACAGTGATTTACCTATCTGCCATCCCCGCTGCTAGCGGAGATGCTCATCAGTGCGGCCAAACAAGTTGATCCCGCAGCCTGCGGGGAAGGTCCTCAACAATGATTTACCAATCTGCCAATTCCGCTGTTAGCGGGGGTGCTCATTAATGCGACCAATCAAGTTGAACCCGCAGCCTGMGGGGACGGTGCTCAACAGTGATTTACCAATCTGCCAATTCCGCTGTTAGCAGGGGTGCTCATTAATGCGACCAATCAAGCTGAACCCGCAGCCTGCGGGACGGTGCTCAATAGTGATTTACAAATCTGCCAATTCTGCTGTTAGCGGGGATGCTCATCAATGTGACCAATCAAGTTGATCCCGCAGCCAGCGGGAACGGTGCTCAACAGTGATTTACCTATCTGCCATCCCCGCTGCTAGCGGAGATGCTCATCAGTGCGGCCAAACCAGTTGATCCCGCAGCCTGCGCGGAAGGTCCTCAACAGTGATTTACCAATCTGCCAATTCCGCTGTTAGCGGGGATGCTCATCAATGTGACCAATCAAGTTGATCCCGCAGCCTGCGGGGACGGTGCTCAACAATGATTTACCAATCTGCCAATTCCGCTGTTAGCGGGGGTGCTCATTAATGCGACCAATCAAGTTGAACCCGCAGCCTGCAGGGACGGTGCTCAACAGTGATTTACCAATCTGCCAATTCCGCTGTTAGTGGGGATGCTCATCAATGTGACCAATGAAGTTGATCCCGCAGCCTGCGGGGACGGTGCTCAACAGTGATTTACCAATCTGCCAATTCCGGAGTTAGCGGGGATGCTCATCAGTGTGGCCAATCAAGTTGATCCCGCAGCCAGCTGGAACGGTGCTCAACAGTGATTTACCTATCTGCCAACCCCGCTGCTGGCGGAGATGCTCATCAGTGCGGCCAAACCAGTTGATCCTGCAGCCAGCGGGAACGAAACTCTTCAATACAAACAATCAGTTGGTCCCGCAGCTAGCGGGAACTGTGCTCCCCAAAGAATCATGGGACTGGCGATCCCGCTGCTGGCTGGCCAATTGTCACACTTTTGGTGATTTGGCAAACATTCTGTCTGCTGGCGGGTTAATTATGCTACCTTTGCTGACTGGGCAATAAACCCTTCCCGCTGCTGGGGGGGCAGTTGTTTCACGCTAGCTGATCTGCAAATTAAGCCCTTCCGCGTCTCGTGGGCCCCAGTTATCTACTTCCGCTGATCGGGGAATCGAACATACCTCTGTTGAAGGGACAAGTTACTTTACTCTACCGGGCGCCATCGAGCCTTTCCACTGTCATTTCTACTATTGCGAACTTGATCGGACAGAAGAAGAGGTAAGGGGTAAGGACTTGGGGTTAAGCGTGGGTCAGTACCTGCATGACACTCGCTCAGTCAAAGAGAGCGGGCTGGCGTGCTTGAGTGCGCCCTTTTCCCTTTTTTTCACTGTTGTAATTTCTATCTCAGTCAACTGTCTGTGGAGAATGGCGGGTTGAGCCTGTCCACAGCGGGAGGAAGAAACCGAGCTAACGAAGGAGGCGAGAGAGTGTACCTAGGGAAACGGAGGGAATGAGTGCAGGCAGTGTATTTCAACAGGGGGGAATAGACCAATGGTTCAGGGAAAGAAGAGAGAGAGAGAACAGCGACAGAGATAGAGAGAGAACAACGAGAGAGAGAGAACAGAGAGAGAGAGAGAGAGAAAGAGAACGGGGGGGGCACATCCAAGGTTGACTCGGGAAACTCGCTGCTGCGTCCGTAACTGAATTGCCAGTTGACTGTCGAAACTCACTGTTGCGTGAGCTCGCTGAACTGTTGATTAGCTGTTGAAACAATTGGCTGTTGAAACTTACGGTTGTATGAGCTTGTGGAATTACCAGTTGTCTGTTGAAACCCCTTGCTTTGTGAAGTTGCTAAATTGCACAAAGAAAGAAAAAGAAAATTGGGAGCGTGACAGGGCGCCGCAAGTTTCGATTTCTGCTGGTCGTCGAGGACCTCGGAAGCGGGCGCGTCGGGTGACAGGCGCCGTTGCCCTTGGCTTCGGCGAACGGTAGGCGCCCCTCCCCGGGTTTCCTCACACCGGTGGGTCCAGCGTTCCGAGAACGCCGGACCCCTTGCTGCTGCGGGCATTGAGGGGGTGGGACGGACCCCCTTCATCCCCCGCAGCAACAAAGGGGTCCTGCGTTCCCGGAACGCCGGACCCCTTTGTCGGTGCGGGGATCGAGGGGGCGGGACGAAACCCCTCCTTCCCCGCAGCACCTGGGGGGTCCGGCGTTCCGGGAACGCCAGACCCCCTTGGTGTTGTGGCCATCGAGGGGGGGGGGGGGGGGGGGACGGTGGTGGGTCTGCTATTTTGGGGACGCCGGACCCGCACACACAACGGTCGTGGGGTCCGGCGTTCTAGGAACGCCGGACCCGCTGCGTGGGGCGGTAGCGAAACTCCCATGCCGCGACGGATGCTTCTTCGTGTCACTTAGATCTGTTTTCTTGTTGTTTTTTTCTGTGCGACCCTTCAGGAAAATCAGCGTCCGGCCTGAGTTGGTACTGCTGCGGAGGGGTGGAGAAATCGGAAGCGGGGAGGTTTACCTATGACGGCAGGAAGTTCAAGACCTTCTTCCTTACGTCTGTCTATGACAGAGAGGGGAAAAACTGGGTCAAGGAAGACAAGAAGGTGTCTCTTGATCATCGGCTCTTCCAAGGATACGGGGTCAAGGCTTTGTCCATGAAAGCGTTTGATGTGCGCGGGAATGGAACAGAGTTCCAAATGCTGGATCTGGAAAAGTTTCTTTCCAAAACCAATGGCTACCGCGTGACTGGGTCCCTGCCTGTCGTCGAGAGCGCTTTCATGCTCAGTAGACCTTTGGTCCAATTCAACAGCCCGACGGACCAACTCGCGGCTTTCGTTATGCGATACAGGGAAGAGTTCGCGAGGCTGCCTGCTGCCCAACAAGTTGACCGTGTTTTCGTGCCGATTGACGCCCCGTCTTTGTCGGCTGCGGGGCCCAAACGGCGCCAGGATCAACCGGCCAGAGCGGGTGGAAAGAGGAAGGAATTGCCGACTGCCCCGTCTTCGTCGGTTGTGGTTGTCCAAGCTCTGCCCGCTCCAGTAACGCCCTCAGATCGGCAAGGTCGCGATGCGGCCGAGCAGTCCAGCGAGGCCACAGACTACGACGACGGGGCTGTGCGCTATCGGGCTAGTCCGCAGCATCGTTCCCGGGGAGGTGCAGGTGCCTTCGATGACGAGGAATGCGAGGGCCAAGATGGAGAGGGCGGTGGTTGGGATGGGGAGGGCGGTGGTGAGGAGGGGGAGGGCGGTGGTGAGGAGGAGGARRGCGGTGGTGAGGGGGACGACGGTAACGAAGGAGATGCTGAAGGTGAGGACGATGGCATGGACGAGGAGAGAGACGATGTTGGTGAGGAAGTCGAAGACAATCGCTCCTATGACCACGCCATGCGACAGGGAGACGAACCGGGCTCACGGGGAAAGCGAAAGAGGGAAGAGGCGTCGACCTCTCCTGCGAGTCGAACAAAACAGGCGAGGGCGGACGCCGTCAATGAAGCTCGCGGAGCGTTGACAGCATCACAGGAAGCGTGGGCTCCTCGGAAAACTGGTGGGGGGGGGCGAAGTGGCAGCCGCGGGGGCGGTAGCGGAGGCGGTAGGAAAGGCTCGCAGAGGTCCAGGGCACCTGAGCTGCGGGACTCGGGGGATGAGGGCGAGGGGGTGGGGCCTCGCATGCCCGAAGACGTTGAAGAGCTGGTTCAGCACGCCGCGCCCGTGGACACGACACGATGTTTCTTCCTCGAATACGACAAACAGGGCTTCGCCAGGCAAGACGTCCAAGTTGTTAACGTCGACGTTAATAGGATCAAACCCATTCCCCGTGGGAAGATCCTTTTTAACCACCATTCGTTGTCTAAGAACATTGTGAGAGGCATCGAGAGTGCCATAGAAAGCTCCATCAGTGCTGACCCGAGGGTGTGGGATAAACCTGAGCTCGTTCTTGCGCCGGTTGACCCCAACGTCATCGTCGTGGGGCAGGGAAGGCGAATCACGCCGGACGAGTTCTTCCAAAGAGATTGTGCAGAGTTCGACTGGTACGCTGTCTGCGGTCAGCATTGCCGAGGCCATGAAACGGTTGGTTGGAAAGGACTCCCCTGCGGTCAAAGTCTACGGCCTTCGCATGTACTCTAAAGTGCGAGTCGTATTTTTCGATGATGACCACACACGCGGGTACTTCAATGTCTCCCTCTTCGACAACACACAGGAGAATCGCGCTATGATGTTATCCTTCCAGGATGCTGTGCATGATATGCGGCAATGGTGGATCGACAACAATAGGATCGAGGTACCCAAAGGTAAGGTCAGCGAGAAGGATGGCGTCGCCGCTGCGCATCATAAAACGTGGCAGAACTTCCTGAGGGCCTGCATGGGGAAGGCGTGCGATAAGGCATTCGTGAAACAGGCACTCGACAACGAATACAGCAAGGATTGGAGTAACAAACTTCGGGGGTACCTGAACCTCGCCACGTCCACCCGCACGGTTTGGCCGCTGGTGGAGAAGTTCTTCGCGATGTTCGAGGAGGGTAAGCTGCCAATCGGCGACGGCAAGATCCTGCTTGAGATGCCGGGGAGGCCCGGCCCGTACACTAACGAGAACAAGGGACAACGGACTTTGTACCACTGCATATATGCGAGAGATGGTCCCAAGGGCTCCACCGTGTCCTGGAAGGATTTGTGTCCTACGTACTTCAAGAACTTCGGGGACATGACATGCCGCGAGAGAGAAGTCGCGCTACTCCTGCTCATGTCGGGGAAAGTGGTGGCAACAAAAGTGAGAGTCACGCCTCCGAGGGTGAACACAGAGTGCCTCCTCGACATTATGCGCAAGGAGAGATACATGGTCCGCATGTTCAACTACGTTGTGTTTCCCGCCGAGGGAAGGGCAGGGGACGAATGGAACGACGACTTCTTCATGTCGTACAAGGACCTGGAAGACAGGTATGCTTTAAACGGGTTATGCGCAGATGAATGGGAGAAGCAACGGGAGAAGCTGCATAGCAACTTAGTGAAAACAATCCCTCGGCGACTTGGAGGAGTGGAGGAGGCGAGGCAAGGTGCGGGCTTGGGGCCTACATAAGTGATGTCCAAGGAGGCTCCGTTTCACTTCAAGGTCTTTATATACACCACTTTTGATAAGCTCGATATGCTTCGAGCGGAGGTGAAACGGATCGCCTCCAGTGCACACCATCTTGTGTGGGACAAACTCCACAGGCAGACCACATTGCTTCCTGTATGCATGCGGTCAAAGGAGGTTATGGCGGCGCCCGTCGACATCGTCGCAGCCGCACAAAAAATGACATGCAGGGCCGCCATCGTGGACATCTCGACCGCGAATTTCAAGAGTGCATGGACCTCGCAGGACTTCGATGCTCTTTACGCAATGCTGGCGAAGTGTTGTGGTCCAAATTGGGTCCTCTTCTTCTTTGCACCGCAGAATGTGCAAAGCGATGTCTTGCGTTAATTGTACCGTTGGGAGGAAATCGAGCTCATCTCCGGGTCATGGAAACGTGTGGACAGGCCGCCGAGCGACGTCACAAAGTACGGCAACATCGCTACGAGCAGTCAGGACCTGATGGCGATCGTGTTGCACGTTGAAGGAGGGGATCTGAAAAAAGTAACTGTCGCACCCCGACTTCAGAACGATCTCACCGAAGTGCATGTTGTGGAGGAAAAGTTCAGGAAGTGTCTCAGAAAACACGGTGGCGTTGAAGGCGACGAAAGTGCTGCATATTCAATTTGGGAGCGAGAACCTGGCAAGTTGTGGAAGTTGTGCAGTTCATTCGTAGGAGAGGCGGAAGGTGTGCTTTTGCTGGGTAGGGCGCACGCGAGTCTTGTATGGAAGTTATTGCTTGCAGGTAATAATGTCATTGCCTGTGACGAGTCGGCCAAGGACATTGCATACTTGACAAAGTTCGTCGACATAGTTGTTAAGGATGGGAGATTTAAGTGCCGCCTCGAGAAGCCGCGTGCCACACATCGCACGAACAGGGATATGTACCACAAGTTGGGACCGAAAAGACTGAAGGTGTGGCAATACCTGTTCCGCGATGCGCCGGATGGACGCCTTGATGGGGGATACATATATAGGAAAGCAAAGGTGACCGAGGCCCTCAAACATTATCACGGTGCTCTAATTGGAACCTTCGAGACATTCGTTGCTCGATGCGAGATCTTGAGGTTTGATCTTCACAAAGATAAACTGACGTTTAAGTACTATGCAGACCTCGCTAAATCGGGTGAAGGCTTTTAACCCCGTTGACAGCGAGGAAGACTCGTCGGACTCTGACCTCGAGATCGAAAAGAACAACAATGCAACCGGGTGGTGTGGGAAGTCCGCTGCCATGGAGCAAAGCGTCAAGGGATATGGACCGGGTCAATCAGAGGGATACTCGAACCTGCCACCCGCGAACAGTGTGGACCGGGTTGTATGTACGCCTGTGGAAGATGACGAATACGATGAATTTGATATTCCTGCTCAGCCAACGAAGCTGGCGCCAGGCGATCCGATTCCTCCTAGATTTTGTGCGGATCCAAACAATGTGCATTTCTTGGATGACAAATACTCCTGCACTACTGAGGACAAGTGGGGCCATGATATCATTTGGCATGACGGCATTTTTGAGCCATGTATCCAAGGCGGGGAGTGGAAAATCGCTGTGAAGTATGTCTCGAAGGGTTGGAGACCGTTTGCCCGCATGGGAAAGGACAGCTGGCTGAAGACGGCGGAGCAATCAATACTATACCGCTGTCAGAAATAGAACCCCGGGGAGAGTGAAACATCCATCGCGGCAAAGGCGAAACAATTGTTCGACGCCTTGGGAGCCACTCGGCAGTTAGAGTACTCACACAAGTTTTACGAGCTGCAGTCGAGCCCCTCGAACGGCAAGATTGACTGGAAGGTTGAGCGCGCCGCCGCGCTCGAGAGCATGGACGTGGACTCCCGAGAAGATGCCGCCCCTGTGCCCGAGGCAGCCACAGGGAACACAATGGGTGAACAAAAGGAAGATGGCGGGACGACGTTGGGCGTGAAGCCTCCGTTGCCAGAGGCGAGGAACACGCCCGCAGGCAAAAACACCATCGGAGCCATCTCTGTCGCAATGGGGGATACATCACAAGGTGAAAAAGTGTCACTCGACAAGCCGGCGGATGCGGGCGCCACATACGGGAGTCTGCTCGCGACAGGTGCGGCGCTGGCAGGCACATCGGAGATGGTGTCAGAGTCCACTGCTGGGATGGGCGTCACGGGGATGTCGTTGCATCCGCCCACATGCACTGGCAAAGGTGACGCACACTGTACAACAACACCACAGGGAGGGGTCACAGGGGATGACGGGAATGGGGGAAATGCATGGGGGTCTCCACGTTCTCGCTATATTGAGGATATGACGACGGACGATGAGGATGGGGTAGAAGGCGGAAAGGGCGTGAGTGATCCCACGAGTGCAGAAAATGAGGGGTGAGACAGGGAATGAACTTGAGGGGAATCCTCTTCGCGGGGAAATATAATGTTTTCGTGTGTGTGCTCATTTGTGTGAAATCTAGGTTTGTGGGCGGAATTTGTTCCTGTGTACAATGGACCTGCACACTCATTAGTGCTTAATTTTCGGGATTTGACCTTTTAATTGTTCACAAGAAAATTGTGTGGTGAACAAGAGTGTGTCGTAGTATGCGTGTGTGTCTCTCTATATTCGTCAATATGCTGCGTTCTGTATATGCATGTATGTCGTTGGGGTACGGTGATGAAAGGGGGCAGGAGTCAGGATTGATTGGTCCCGAAGTGTTGTCGTCCATCTAAGTGTAAGTTTAGCGAAAGAATGATGACGTATCTTGAATACATCATTTTTGTTTAGCATGTTATGCTAAGGCACTTGCCCATGTACAAGTATCTCAAATGTTCGCCCTCCCCGTTTTTCACACCGCCTGCCCACCCATTTCTCACTTTCCTTTAAGGGCGATATTTTTTTTACACCCCTTTCCGCCTCAGTCACCGTTGTTTACACCGCCGTCGATGTCGTATTCGTCGTGCTTGTCGTGTGCAGTGCGAATTACAACAACGGATACAAGAAAGTGCAAAAGAGGGTGGACAATGCGCCTCGCAACATCGCCTTTGTCAGAAAAGGAGATGAAAGCACTCTCACATGTAAGTCGGGAGTACGGGAAAAGGTTCCCAATAGCGAGCACACACAATCATGGGACGAACGAAGTATTGAAGCTAACTTGAGACTAATTTATTTTACTAGTCGACGAGCGGAACTAGTTAAATGACAACGTCGTCAACTTCTACCTGAACCTCATCACACTGGACAACTGTGGTAGAATCACACACTTAGAATGCGACGCCGAGAACGAAACCGTGATTAGAATCGGAAAGGGTCGCATTCCTAGAATATCAGTGCTGAGCTAGTTTTTCTTCGCCAGACTTTTCGACAGCGACATGAGATATCAAGAGCGAGAGGTGCAGCATTGGTCGAATGACATTATAATAAGTGACATGGACTTGATAATTGCCCCTTTCCATATCGCACACACGAACCACTGGACCCTCGTTGTGGCTGACTTCAGGAGGAGGAAATTTGAATTTTACGACTCCCTCAGCCCCGACAAAGAACTGGCAGCCAAAGTGACCGGCGGATTTGCAAAGTTTTTGTTTAAAAGATCGATTCAGCAAGGCAAAGAGGTGGACACGAAACCGTTTAATCACATATGGACCGTAGAGGGCGTTCCGAAACAACGTGATACTAGCATGTGTGGGGTCTTCATGCTCGCATATGCATCGCTATTGGCAAGGGGTCACCTTCCGCCTTTCTCTTTCACCGCTGATGACATGCCCGCAATACGTCGTCGAATGGCTTTGGACCCAGTGGCTCGCGAGTAGTATGAACCTGCTGTTGGATATTGTGATTACATGCGGATGGATGTGGGTAATATTAAATTATTTGTCATGGAAACAGTGTATAAAGGATGACAACCATTGCTCCAAGTTCCTGCCCCTCACCCCTTGTCATTTACCCCTTATCCCTTACCCCCAAACCCCTTACCCCTTATCCCTTACCCCTTACCCTTGCATGTATACCCATCCCCCAAATTCAAATGCATTTTTGACCCTAAATCACCACGGAAATGACAATTTAAATTTCGTTCAAAAAATATAAAATGTTCGTTTTGACGAAATCACTGTTGTAAGTGCCAGTGTGATCAGGGTTACAATCCTCTGAGGGAACACAGCTCGAGCAGATCACGGATTCAAATTGTCAGATTCCAGAAAAAGAAAACAAGGGGAAAAAAAAACGGAAACATGGATTCGGCCTTGAAAACGGTTGGATACATCAGGGTTACAATCATATGAGGAAACACAGCTAGAGCAATTCACGGATTCCGCCCTGCATCGTTGGCAGGGGACACATAACAAACAAAAGATAAATAAAAAAAAGAAAACAACAAGTTTCAGAATGTGACCGTCTTTGTTGTAAGATGCATTCAAGACTGTCAGCACGGCCTCCTAGACTACCCTGCCCGACATCATTGCAGTACAAAGGCCTTTTTTTTTTTCCTTTTCCTTTCGTGCGCAGGCAAAAGAAAAATACGATTTTTGGGACATTGCCGACCCTGTGTCCGACCCCCGAAAACTTCGAGTACTCGCCAGCACATCGTAATTTCCCAACACTGGCGGAGGTACTGGTGGTATAATATGAAAAAATAAGAAATAATACACTCTTCATAATCAAGAATAATTAATAAAATAATAAATAAATAAAGACCAAAAAAATATATTTCGTCCCTATGATATAAACAGACACAGTAGTAAAAAGTATTATTTCCCCCAATACCCCCGGATACAACCTACTGTAAGACAAACCCCTGCCTTGGAATTACAAGGCCACTAATATACATTAGAAGTAATAAACTACACACCTTTATATAACATAGCAACACCACGCATATGAGTTATGGGTCTACTTGACGGCTCAAGGTAAAAGCAAACGAAAAAAGAGTGACAAAACACGTTTAAAAAAAAAAA
>BFEA01000040.1:307683-324500 GCA_003427395.1 Chara braunii
CCAAGAACAATTGTACAACGACAATAAGGCCCGGATCAACATCCCCACCCACATAGGAGGAGATGAGCACCACTGGTTTAGCGCATAGTAGGATTTCCTCCATCGGTTCGAATACTTTTATCCAGAGCAGGCATTGCTTATGATCAAAGATCGAGTGCAAAAGCCTCTGGAGTCTATCGTCGAATATCGTAGCAGATTTTTTCGATTGTTTGTTAAGTCTGAGCAAAACGAAAAGGTAGGACGAGATTTATTTATTGACGGCCTCAACAGTCGGGCGGTGAGGGCTACGCTGCGAAAGCAGTTATCCCTAATCATCCGCACCATGCAACAAATCATGAACGTGGCAGAAGAAATAAAAAAGAAATTTGTCGCTAGCTTCCTGGAAGGAGAAGATCACGCCAACGAAGGTGATTCCACAGAACTAGCTCGTGCTAAAGCTGAACCGGCTGCGCTTCAGGAAAAGTTTGAAAATATGGGCTTTGTCTTCTCAGGACCTCTCACGTCCCTAGAACAGGTGGCAGTCAAAAGAACTACCCCAACTTAAACATTGTTCCACCGCCAACCACTCCACCAACAACCCCAACACCTATGGAAAAGAAGGGGGACGAATCGAGCGCAATATTAGAAGTGACATGAACCTTGGTGAACTTAATACAAGAAAGTAAGAAACAGCAGCAGGAGTACAATACCCACATGGAAACCTTGATGTGCTCGATGCTCTCCATTACTGTCTGAACCACGGCATTTCCCGTAGGAAACCAGCCAGCGCAAGCAGCGGGAGGACCCGCTGCAGCAGTTGCCACGAGAACAGACAGCTATTACACGTGTCATCAACCTGGACACATAGCGCGGGAGTGTTCCCACTGAACCCCGTACACTCGGATAGGGGGAGCTTACGTGACAGCATCACCCGTAGCAAATGGACCTGGCCAAGTTGCAATGATGGTGGAAGAAACATTCAGGGTAATGGCCGCCACCACAGCTATGGATGAGGCTGCTGAGCTCATCCCAATTGATCAATACCTCACGCTGGATATTCGGGACTGGGAATGATAGGAGCCATTCAATCGAACGCTGATGTACGGGAAATTTCTGAATGGAGGCTTTCACCTAGTGAAATGGAATCAGTAGGACCGGCCTTTGTTACCGGGGAAATCGATGTGCTCGATATAGTTAGAGCACTAGATTATCGTATCCCCCTTCCAATCGGGCACCTCTTGTCCATCTCAGAACAGGCCAATGACCGCATGCTACAGCATTGCCAGGCCAGTAGAAAGCGCTTCACTCTCACAAAACTCCGTGATCAAAGGAAAAGATCCTGCCAAAAAATGGGAGCTTGACATGGGAAGCTTCTCGGAACCCGTTTGCATAGGGGTAATTCAGAAAGGCGACCACTTCTTGCGCATCAAACCCATTCCATGGAAATCCGCGGAATGTGACATAGAATAACTTGAATGAGGAATGTCGTACAGCGCCGTCATCGATTCAGGAGTGGCGGTGCTGGCCGTATCGCTTCGATTGGTCGAATGAGCTGGGAGGAAGAAAGATTTAATCCCGGTCCCCGAATGCGACCATCTCATTTCAGCCGACGAAGGAAAGATTAGAGCAGCTGGACGGATAATGAACGTCACCCTCCGGATAGGAAAAGTGCACGCCCTTGGAGACGTGATCGTTTTGAATGTAACCTCTTATGACGTGCTTATCAGCTTGCCTGTCCTCAACGCGTTGCAAGCTAGTCCGGACTTTGAATGACAGGTAAAAGTTCTTAAAAACACAGGGGGGAAACCGCAAAGTGTTTTGATGTGCCTCACCCTGCGGATGATTTCCAATAAACTTTGGGATACTACCGCAGGCATGGCAAGAGGCATTCGGATGACCTTGCCAGACGAATTGAAGGACGAATCTGACCAAGCAGAGGATGGAGATGATAAGTTCGCTGCCTTGCCTCATACTGATTTTGAGAGTGAGGAAGACCCCGACAAGGCTATGGCCGTGTACGAGAGGCACAAGATACTGCGCTACCCGATCCGCCAAACGATAGCCAAGACGTTAGGGATATCAAAAACTAATGCAATGTCAAAAGAGATTCAGCGCATGAGTGCGCTACCGTCTTCCCCCGAACATAACGCACCCTAAAAATGAATGTATACAAGGTATATTTCCGGCCAGATACAGCCAAAATAAGGGTGCGTTGTGTTCGGGGGAAGACGGTAGTTCAGGAAGAACCACCTGTGCAAACTTCAAGATTGGGAGGTTATTTGGAACCCTCTTGAACCTTATATGCCGCGGCTAGTCCTTTGTTACCTCGTTATCTTGACAAAAAGTCATTTTGTGACGTTACGGAACTACCCCCCCGATCACTACTCACGGTCGGGAAAGAAGTGTGTATGTTCTCTCTCTGGAAACCGCTGAGCGGTTCGACTCAAAATCGCCTCAAAATCAAACCAGCTAAAATCGCCTCACAACAATGGCAAGTAGATCATCGTTGTGTTCCTACGAATGATTGGATCATGGACAGGACAAGGTTAGAACAGAAAGGGTTTGCATCACCATGGTGTCTATTTTGTGCTACAGCCTTTCCAGCTTGCAACATCCCTGAACCAGTCTGAACATATGTTCTTGAAGTGTCCAGGGGCAATCCCGATCGGGCGATGGTGGGACCAGATCTGGAATCACCTGGGGACCTCTCATTCAAGGCCATGGGATTGTCGGGAGCTTCTGTGCGAAACATGGTATCCTGACTAGTCTGACGTATTTCAGAATTTATTCAAAGTGAGTCGAAGATGTACGTATGAATTGGAAGGAGTGAGGCTTGATGGACCCGAATTCACTGAATTAATCAAACAGCAAACTCAATGGAATGGAGTGAATGAACGTACTATCCAATTTTTATCATTAAATGAGAAATCCTACTGTAACATCACATTTAACAATTCTGTGGCAGCAGACTGGGAGGGAAGAAAGGGGGCAGGCTTGGGATAATCAACTGGGATGGGCAGTAGGGAGATCCTACTGGGGAACTCCAAAGCCATTATCGATTGTTGTTTCTGAATCATGATTGGCCCAATCTTAGCCCCTTAATCCCTCTTCTCCCCCTGTCTGATTTCCCAGATTTTTGCCATCTACCTCCTTAAAGTCTGATTTCCCAGATTTTTGCCTTCTACCTCCTTAAAGTTTGAGTTTGGTTCAACCAGGACTGGTACTATGCTATTAAAAAAAAAAAAAAAAAAAAAAAAAAAGGGCATGCTTGGGATCATCCCTGACGATTATCAGAAATGAGCATCAGGCATGGGGTTTGTCCACCATACTGTGATGGGCAACCTCATGCCCAATACTGCTTTCCAGTCAAATATCATCATCATCATCATCATTAGTATTATTATCTCACAGTTTACATAGAATCAGCAGATAAGCATGTCATAAGAGGTTACATTCAAAAGGACTGGTACTATGCTTTTTAGCAAGGGATATAACAATTTTGGGCCTTTGAGTATTCAATTTCCTTTGTTGTCTGTTACAGGATCTCTATCTTAGACTAGCAAAAGATAGAAAAGCCTGGTTTGCTAGTCCTCACTGATATATGGAGAAGGCTATTATGGCTATATAGAAAAAATTGGGATTGATCTGCTTTTATGCATGGATGCTGAAAACCCATCCAGATTCAGGCACTTACTAATCCAATCCTCTTTGCTAGTGCCGCCTCCCCCCCCAAGGTCCTGTATTCCTATTGCCCCTATAAGGCCTTACTGACAGATGCCATTGGACTTTTTCTTCTAAGGCCTGGACCCCACAGGAAAAAACCCAGAAATGTTTCCAACTTCTGGTTTCCATGGAAACCCGGCTGGAAAAGTTCGCCTGCGGAAAGGCGGGACCCCACAGGAGAGGCTGGAAAACGCAGTTTCCAGGAGCTTGGAGAGTCTGGAAACTGCAAATGGACCGCGCGGTGGTCATGGATGTCCGCTCCTGCTTCGACAGACCACTTTGTGGGTGTCCGGTCGTGGCGTGCGACGACGGGACGTGCAGGCTCGGACCACGGTTGGACCAGCACTTTCCAGAAGAACTTTCCACGAGAGAGATGCCCCCCCCCCTACCCTCTCGAAATGGCACAAAATTCCGGCACAAGATGCTCGCTTGCCGCCACGACACCATGATACGAAAGTGAAAACACGGAACTCCACTTTTCCGGACAACCTTTCCGACGCGGTGGGGTCTCCAAAAACAGCCGGAACCTCCCACAATCGAGTTTCCAGACGGCCATTTTCTTCCGATGTACTCCCGGAAAAGTTTTTCCAGGCCATCTTTTCCAGGACTTTTCCACGATTTTGTCCTGTGGGGTCCAGGCCTAAGGCTTGGACCCCACTGGCCGGCGGCGTGGAAAAGTTTTGGCGAGGAAGTGTTTTTCAGACTCCACAGGTGTTGGAAACCGTCGTGGAAAGTCGGCCCGGAAAGGAATTTCGGACCCCACTGCGGTTGGAAAGAGGTCGTGGAAAAGCTGACAGGGCGTTTCTACTCGGCTCGCGGTCTGGAAATTTTTGGCAACAAGTTTCCAAACAGTTTCCAAGGACGGCTCCAGACGAGTAGGGGGGGGGGCATGGAAAACAGTTTCCAGGATCGGGCTGGACGTCGTGGCGTTTTGTAGACACTTCATTGGCTGCGCAAGCAGACCATGGACCACAGCCCCCGCCGGGCTTGCCTTTTTGGGAAACACCCCGGTGTGATTTCCTATTCGGGTATGCCCAAACTTTTCCAATGCGAAACTATCGGCCTGCGGTGGGGTCCCAATGAAACGAGGAAGAATGTTTCCAACCACGGTCGGCCATTTTTTATGGCCAACACCAGTTTCCAGCCGCCGGCCAGTGGGGTCCAAGCCTAAGCTGTGGACAGGTTTGCTATGAGATTCATCCGCGTCTGGCCGTAATTGCTGTCACATTCATTCAGGAAACTGCTAACCCTTACTTTGCACAGGATCTGTTTAGCTAGTGCAGTTACAATTCTCCACCATTCAGCTTGGCAGGTACTCTCTCTCTCTCTCTCTCTCTCTCTCTCTCTCTCTCTCTCTCTCTCTCTCTCTCTCTCTCTCTCTCTCTCTCTCTCTCTCTCTCTCTTCTGATGACAGGGAAATGTACAGAAACCAGATTATTATGTTTTTGCTGACAGGGAAATGGACAGAGACTACCTTCTGTTTTTGAAATTTTTGAAAAAGACAGAAACCTATGGAGGCTTGAGATACCTGCAGCCTCATTTTTTTCTTCTTTTCTTCCTGGAACATAATGCCTCGTCATCAATGACTGATGATCATGGGGTGTTATGTTCTGGGAAAGAAGGTAGGGGTGGCGGATAAAACAGGCCTGGTTGCGGGCTTAATTTCGCGCATAACTATTGATTGACGAGCGACAACTGCCTTCCGTCAAATGGAATGACATTGTATGGTCACTCTGCACTCTGACTGTATTTGGCCAACTTCTCTTCGCCGGGTGAAGATGGACGCCCCGACAAAAAGAAAAAGGGGTAACTTTAGTAGGGTCACAAAAGCGAGTTCTAATTGCACTATGGGGCAAGATACGGTTTGCAATTGCAGTTCGGGCACCCTACCTGGCCAGAAAGCTGGGTTGTATACATTGCCCTAAGTGCAGTTGCAAACTGTACCTTGGTCCATAGTGCAATAAGAACTCTTTTTTGTGACTCCCACATAGTTTCCCCAAAAAGGGAAGAAAAGAGGTAACTATGGCCGCGTCAAAGTTCGAATTTCCAGTTTAGACTGAAAATGAAAGTCGTTTCGCAGTTCACTTGCGGCCTGAGTTTTAATTACAATATAAAACTCAGGGCGCCATGTCAGACAGACTGTGAGTTCCTATAAGCACTTTAGTGAAGGCGCCGGGCATGGTCCAGACATATCAGCCATGGCCAAGGCACGAGGGGCCAAGGCAGGCCTGAACCTGGCCCAAGTGACAGCCAGGCTCATGCCAGGCATGGTCCATGCCTCGCCTGTGGCAGCAGCTAAATGGATCTGCACATCTAGCTCCCCAACGCTGAGGTTACAGGACGGCGCTACCCATCCCATCCCAGCATGAGGCCGACGTCCTCCACCGTGCAAAGTTTAACACGGATTCGAACCGGCAACCTCGGCCTCAAGAGCCAGGTATCTTAACCACTACAGCCAGGACACGGTGTTCAAAAGTGGAACCATACCTAGGCAAGGGGCCAGCGGGGGGCCTGAATCTGGCCCAAATCACGGCCAGAATCAGACAGTAATATGGGGTAGCTGTCCTGTCCTGTTTTCCAGGGCCTTCTAGGCCCTGGCCCTCTAGTCTGCCCTCCTGCCTTGAACAGACCTCCCCATGCGCTGCAGCCTATGCGTTGCCTCCCTCTGGGTGCTAGGGGTGCTGATAAGAGAAGTCACCTCTAGCACCATAAGGGGGGCTCCATCTATTGGTGGAGAATGACACCTGCTGGAAAGGGTCCAGTGTCCCTTGTACAAAACCATGTCTGTATTGAGATCTTGAAGATGCCTGCCAGCATTGATTGCCCTGGGAACCCAGGGATTAACTGCACAGGAGTAGTGTGTGGGGGGGGGGTGGGGGAGTGGCCTTTCCAGCCCTGTGCGCCGGGGCCTGACAAACCATGATTAGCTAACCCTCCCTTTTTGCATTCAAAGCTTGAGTGACCTTAACTTATATAAGGTACTACATAGATACTGCAGTCAGCCCACCGATCAGTGACCAGTCAGGGGTGCCAAATTGCCAATCTTCCCAGCAATATCTTAGGTGGACCGGCCTGATGTACGAGGGGGATGGGGGGACTGGATTCTGCACCCAGGGGGTGACTGGGGCCGGCCGCCTGTTCCTCCCACTACCCTTATCCATCATGATCAGTTCCCCTTGGGCTTTGCTGGACGGGTTCCTCTGTGTCATGGCCATACCAGCTCAATTCAACCCAGGCATTATTGGGCACTAGGGGGAATAGGTCAGGGAATTCACAGGTGGGGGGAGTGCGATGCCGCTCAGAATTGCAGTCCATTCATGGAAGATCATGCCCTCCAGCCTTTGTGTTGCCTCACTGCTTTTGCCTTGCTGCTTTTTGCCTGCAAGCGCTGTTTGCTGTAGAGAGATCTGATCCTTGTCTTCATTGGCTGTCTCCTTAGGTGACCTGTGTTTCAGTTCTTACCTTATGGAGGGATATAAAGTAATTGATGCTTATAGATACTCTGTATAAGGAAACAGTGGGTCTCACGTGACCCTCCCGCGAGCCCGGGCTCCCTGTGTTGGGAAAATGGTCAGGGACAAGGCGCGGGCCCAAGGGAAACAGGCAGAAACCCGCCCGACATTTTTGCAGTGTTCATTACAAATACATAGTGCAGCTTGTAGTTCTTTGGTTTTTGTTTCTTACCAGATTCATGAGTTTTTTTTCTTTTTTTTTTTTCCTTTTTTAGATTCATGACTTCGTTTTCGTTTTCAGTGGATTCATGTTTTTTTACCCTTTTTTTTCTTTTTCCATAGAATCTGATTCCTTGTTTTTCCTTTTTCGGCGAGGGCTGATGCTATGCCACAACAAAAGACAAGTGAAAGGCTTCAGTGCTATTCCTTGGGCCTTGGGTCAAGTTCTCAGCAAATGTGCAAAACGAGAATGAATCTCCCGCTAGAACATGGGAAGATGCACTGCTGTTTTCTTGCCCTTTTTAGTAGCTGTTTTTTTTTCCCCTTTTTTTTTTTTTCTGTTTTTTTTTTTTTTAACATTTGGCTCCGTTCTATTCGTGGGGAGCAGCACCTGCTGGGAACCGGGCCCAGCGTCCCTTGTCAAATAATCTCAGAAGATCCTCGGGGCCAGGGTCCCCACAGTCTACCCGGTACAACTGGGAGGAGAGGAAAAACAGACTAGTAGTTCCCTACTGTTCCAGACAGGAGAAAGGTAGTTGAGGTAGCATTACCAGAAGTGGAGGGGATACCTGGCCCTCTCAGTGAAGAACTGTCTGATAGGAATCTAGTAAGCTAGGCCTGGTAGGGTAATCCCACAAAAGCTCTGAATAGAAGAGGCTATTCCTCTCTGCGAAACCGGCCCACCGAAATGGGGTGGACCATTTCCTTCGAAACTGTTCTCTGGCTGACTCTATAGAATTAGCTTGGCGTTTAAATTTAATCCATTCTGACATAATGTCTAGTCTGATCGAATGCTTAAACTGCGACAGTAGAGAGGTAACAGAGGAATCGGTCTTAAGAAAATGCCTATCTCTTCTGGCGAGCCAGATACACCAAAATGCTCTTAATCTGAATGACTGAGCCACAGTACCAATCTGCTGCTTGCTGGTGTGAGGATTCAATCTTCCTGTAATAACAAAGTCTTGGTTCCAAAAGCTTATAGAGCCATATGCCTCTGCCCACATCAGATTCAGGCTGTCCCAGAAGCCTCTAGCGATCACACATTGCCACCACAGGTGTAGCCAGTCTTCTAGGCAGGGGTGTAGGCATGCGTCGCATAGCATGGAGATGTCCATTCCTTTCTCCGAGCACCACAGTGAGGTCGGGACACATGAGTGAAGATGCATCCATTGAAGACCCCCTACCTTGGTCCCGAGAGAAGAAACAATAATGTGGATAAAGAACAGTAACCATTTAGAGGACAACGGTTGGGGGTTAAGGGCCGAAAGTCTGCGCTGCCAGTTTAGAGTGAGACCTGCTTGTAAAGAGTGGGCTTCAGAGAATAGGGAATAACCCAGAGTAATCCCGGATGGGCACATTGCCCAGGGAGTCTTTGGCCTGTGGGACCTTCCACCCGTACCGACAAACATCATTCTTCCACTCCTTAATACGAATGGCTGCCATGGTGACTCGGAAAGCCGGATGTCCCTGTGTATCCTTGGACTGATGGACTCTTACCTCCTCCACGCCCTGCAGAGTAATTAGTTGGGTTTCTCGAGTCTGGCTTAGTCTGTCACCGGCCAGGGACCATTCTGAGGCTTCTATTCCAAGAGGCTACCGAGAGCCTATCGTCCATTAGCAGCCGGTAGCTGCTGCCTGTGATGGATTGGCACTGAGGAGGATCTGCTTGGGTCGGAGGTGGACATCATGCTTGGCACATCCCAGGGAATCTTCATCGATTCGAGGATGTACCTTGAGAAGATCGATCTCTCCTTAGGGATGTGGTCATCAAGGTCTGCAATTACATCCCCAGTGATGCCATCGCCAAGTGATGGGAAAAAGCGTTTCTTAGTATTGTTCCGCTTGAACCAAGCTGTGGGTGCCCAGAGCAGCCCCTTGTTTACTATTGCTAGATCTGTTCCTGGGGCCTGGGCCGCTTCCAGGTACATGCTCAAAATTGGGTGCGTCTTGCCCGTATGCCCTTTCCTGTAGATAGAGGAGCAGGGCATCAACGGGATCGGGCATACAAAGTACTTTCTGTCCAGCGCTTTCCACGCAGAGAAAAGGAAATCATTTGGGTGCGGAAAGTTATTGGAAGTCAGGGATGGAAGAAGTAGTTCGTTCTTGTCATTCTGCTCAAGGAGTATAAGCGTCCCCTGATTGCATTGTTTGAAGATCAGGGGAGCTAATACGTACGGCGTGTCCTGCTGAGCCTCGGGCGACACCGGGCATAGAAGGATTGGGGATTGCAGCGATTGAGACCCCGAAACATTCTGTGTTGCCCTGATTCTCCATCTGTGTCCGTTCTTGTGCCTGTGTGGGCACCGGGGTAGTGTCCATTGCATTTGAGGGAGTTGGATCCTGGCTTTTCCCAGGGACCAGATCCTTCGCTGCCTTTGACTGTGTCGTTTGAGTGAGCGATGATAAGGGGGTGCCTGAACCCGTAGGGGGGCGAAAAAAGCCTGCAGGAAAGCATGCACCGCCCAGATTTACTGAGCCAGTCATTGTGGTACCTGCAGGCGGAGGTCCGATAGGGCGCCATCCCCATTTGTTTGGTGCAGGTGTTGTGGCATCTTTGGGCTTTTGCCTGGCGGGGCCCAATCCCTGGGCAATTGGTTGGGGGCCCTTCTGCTGTGGAATCGAGCTGCTGCCCTGGTTCCACTTGGGCTGCCTCTTCTTGCGGGTTGAGTGACGTGGATCCTGGTCCCTGTCTGAGAGTTCTTCCGACGAGTACTTTCTTTCGGAGAATCCTGCTTGGACAGACTGCAGCAGATCTGACTGAGAGGAGTATGGTTGTTGAGGATTCCTCCTCTGTCTGTTCCAATCATCAGCCCTGCATTCCTCTGTTGTGTATCCGTTTTTGTAACAGTTCTCACAGAATGGACAATCATCCGGTCCGTGACCATGCCTGCTGCACTGTGAGCACCAGGGGGTGTTGGAGTTAACCAGATCCGCCATCAGGTATTCGGAACCCGTCCACACCTTGATGCGTGATCTGAATCTCTCCTCCGCACTGGGGTGTAGGTGGTACTTTAGATTCCCAAGTTTGGGGTCTTCCTTGTCACCTACGGGAGGGAATTCCTTGAGCACCTTACCCATTGTTGTCTCCAGTCCTGTCCTGATGAACATTGAGGCAGCAATGGGGAAGCGCATGGCCATCACCCAGTAGTTATTATTTTTATCCTCTTCTCTTTTCTTTTCCCATTCTACTCGGGGGAGTCAGGGACGAAATACAACAAGATGTCATTTACCTCCTTCTTTGAACCTCATTTCCTTTTTCGTTTGGATGAGCCATTCTACCACCTTCAAATTCTTGGCAATGTATGTCATCTGACCCCTCCCTTCCATGTGTGTGGTACCTTTCTGAGTTGTCAGTTCTTCCTCTGTTAGCACGGATTCCTCCAAATACCGGATCAAATCAACCTTTTTGTCATTGGACCAGTTTTTTGTTTCACCCTGAAAGACGACTACAACCGTCATTTGTTTAAGAAAGTCATTTTGGGTTTTCTGAAACTTTTCAGTTATGCGGATCTCAATGCAGTCGTCCTCCTCACTGATGTTGGTTTCCACGTATGCCGATACATCCTGGGAAACGTGGTCAAGGAACCATCCCTTCATCATGCCATTGAGTTTCTGTAATTCTGCGTTTTCACAATCCTCTACCGTTATCGATTCATCCACGGCGCGCGTCCATCTTGGGGATGGGGGGGGGGGTTAGTCTAACTGTGACAAGGTATGCCTGTAGCGAGAGGTGAGGTGGATTACTAAGAGGGGTGATGAAGCGGTATGTACCGCTTCACGTGGAGAAGGACAGCGAAACTGGTGTTGCAATTAGTTGATACCTATATTATTTACAGAGAGTTATAGTAATAATGATTAAAATAATAATAAATTATAATTTATAATAAGGTCAAATAATATCGAATGCTAATTGAGGGAGCCGATGAGGCGATGTAAAACTCAGCCCGTGGAGTAGGGCAATGATATCAGCAATGCAACTAAAAACCAAGAATAAGCTCTTCCAACTCCCCAAGAATCTTAATGATGATAAAAATAAACAGTAAAACGAACAGTGGATAAATAATGAACCACCTCTAACAGAGATGGGTATACGTAGCCGGGCGCAACATGGATTGCTGGGAGGTAATACGGGGGGAAAATAATATGGAGAGTATCTATAATGAGAAATTCAGGATGTTGACAGAGAAGGGTGTAAAACGCTGCCTGTGAAGCAGGGCATCATTCTCCAAATGGCAAGTAATTAACGGTATCGATATTACAAAAGCATCACTAGTCTAAGACTGATTGAATTGACCACATGTTGTATCGTTGATGGGTAAGTAGCAAGGCTGGAGAGCATGGGATCTCATAAAAAATAGCGATTCATGAATTAATAGAAGTGAGGTAAAGGGTAATCGGGTAAGAGTTGAGAATGGGGCCTCGGTGGGATGGGGGGGATAGGCGTCGTGCCGCTCTCCACCACAAAGGATGTAGGGCCGAGTGTTAGAATATTACTAATGTATCGGCCCTCCTGCCCGCTACCCCGTCTGCCCTTCATCGTCGGCACTCGTCCAGCGGACCTCCTACCCTCATCGGTCACTGGCCCATCGGCCCTCCTACCCGCTACGTCGCCTACTCCCCGCCTCTCCCTCCATCATTCGGCCCTACTCTCCCTCCCCTCCTCCCCGCGCCCTCATATCGGTGTCACTCGTCTATCGGCTCTCCTGCCCGCCATCCCATCTGCCCTTCATCGTTGTCATTCGTCTATCGGACCTCCTACCCGCTACCCCAACTACCCCCCGTCACTCCCCCCGCTACCCACAACCCCCACTCTCACCATCGATACCTCGTCTCTCACTCCTAGAGGTTGCGTGCCCTTTCTCCCTTTCCTCAAGCCTCTCCACCCCCTCCTTTACCTCCCCCCCTATCCACCCCCTCCTTTCCCTCCCCTCCCTACCACTCCAATCGGACTGCGTTGCTTCTCGCCATCTCTTCCCAGACTCACACCCTTCTTCCTCATCATTGCACATCGGTCACTGGCCCATTGGTCCTCCTACCCGCTACTTCGTTACTTCCCGCCATCCCTTCCGTCGATCGGCCCCACTATCTCTCCCCTCCTCTCCCCCCCCTCCTACCGTCGTCGCTCGCCCATCAACCCTCCTGCCCGCTACCCCATCAACCCCCCGTCACTCCCATCTTCCCTACTCAGATACTCCCCCTACCCCCCTTGCCGCTTCCAACTTCCCCCGATACATACGGCCACCCCCACCTTTAACTCATGCGCTTCCTCTATCCCTCCCAGTAGGCCTACTCTCCCTCCCCTCTTCTTTTTTCCCCTTCACCATCGACACACGTCCATAGGACCTTCTACTCGTCCCTAACCCCTCCCCGACACGATCGGCCACTCCAACTCTTGACACGTACACCTCCTCTACCCCTCCCAGTAGGCCTATTCTCCCTCCCCTCCTTAACTTCCCCTCTCATCGTCGTCACTTGTCCAGCGGACCTCCTACCCGCTACTCCAATTAATCTTCATCACTCTCCCCGCCCCCCCACGACGCCCACACTCACCCTCGCTACCTCACTTCTCACCTTCCGTATCGCTCTAACCGAAACGCACATCCATCCCCTTCTGACATAGTCGAAGCCGGAATCCGAGCTAGCCCCTTCCCTTCCTCCCCATCCTTTCCCGTCACCTGTCGTTATCTCTACCCAAACTCACATCTTCCTCCGGAGAATACTCCGTCTGGGCCCTTGCGCTTTGGAAACTTAAGATATCTTTCCCCTTTTTTTGTAGCCCCGGCTCCAGCACTCACCTGATGTGCAAAATAAAAATGAATCTCCCTTTGGAACATGGAAAGATACACTGCTGGTTGTTTTTTAGGGAGGGGTGGCCTGGTGGTGGGTGCAGCGGCTTAGGGCCTTTTGTTTGTTTGTTTTTTTTAATACCGGGTCCGGTGCCCAAGACTGATATTACCAATAATAAGATTGAGGCTGGGGTCCTCACAGTCTGCTTGGAGTGATAGAACCGAAACTGCAAAGAACCGGGCTCAGCGCCCCTCAAATGGTTATGATGATTACCATGATGATACTGATGATACCATAGATAATGATGCTAATGAGAATAATGATTCAAATATATGAAAAAATATAGAAGATTATGCTATATCAACTATTCTTGCCTCCTAATCCTAGTACAACTCCTAGCCCTCCCTAGATTCACCAGATGTGAAAAATAAGAATGAATCTCCTGTCAAAACATGGGAGGATACACCGCTTTCTTGGGGGGGCCTCCTGGTTGCAGTGGCTTAGGGCATACTCACACTCTGAATCTGCCGCCAGAACATAGGGAGACATACCGGTTTTTTTTGTCACCTTTTTTTTTTTTTTTTTTTTTCCTGTTACTTCGCTGGGTATTAAAAGGACAAGAACAAAGGATGGAAACCTCACAATTCAACCCAGATTGCTGAAAAACAGGTCCAGCATCCTATCTCGGGTATCAGACTGGAAAGCAGGTCCATTGTCCTAAGAATAAGAGATAGAAAACTGGTTGGAAACCAGGTCCAGCGTCCTTTCCAAAAAAAAAGTACTTCCAGTAATTCTAGCATCTTTGCATATGACGGAAGGAAATCAGGTCCGGCGTCCTTGCCTTAGGGATCTAGTAACCGAGAATAACTCTGAAACGAGGTTTGTTCACGAGTACTCTCCCACTTGCTCTACAATACAGGGCTCTGACAAGTTTTCTGAAATTTTGCCCAAAACCGACCTTTTCCAGCATGGCCTGGACAAAATCCCAATTAACTCGATCATAAGCCTTTTGGAAATCGATCAAAATTACTGCTTTGTTAAGATTATCTCTGTTGATCCAGTAAATTGCCTGTGAAACCGTCATCATATTATCCAGAAGCTGTCGCCCTGGGACAAAACCAGATTGCTCGGGGTAAATTCGTTTTCGTAGGAAGGGGGATAATCTTCTGGAGAGAGTCTTGGTCAAGATTTTGCTTGAGACGTTTAGTAGTGAGATAGGGCGATAGTTTCTAACGTTGCTCCTATCCCCTTTCTTATGAAATAGAAACATGATTTTTACACAGAAAGCCGTACAATTCGTTTTCCCTCAAGACCTGGCAGAGGTGCCTATCAACGACAAACTTAAATAGCTCTGAGGTATAGGGGTTACGGGGTGAAAGTAAGAGGATGGGAACCGCCCACCCCGTTTACGGCAGACCAAAGGAGGGACCAGTTGATGAGGAATCACTTTTGGGGGGAGTTAAGGTTCGCCCCACTGAGTGTGCAAGGGGCCATTTTGGGAAACCTGCACCAAATTGCCCCGGTCCTGGGCTACATCAATGACACCCCGCAATTTCTGCCCAAGCGGGATGACACGCTACTAGTAGCAGTGTACTGGGACCCGTCTAAAGGCTTCCCAGTTAGTGGACAATGGTCCTTCTCGAAGGAAGATAAAACCTGCGCAGTTCAGGTCAATCATCCTCAGGACCCATGGTGCTATGTATGTAGACAAAGGGGACATCTGTCTACAAACCTCTACTATCGAACACGCAAGATAAAACCTTGAAGGGTGGGGTCGCCCTGCCTGACCGACCGTTGCAGGCGAAATAGAGAAGCAAGGTGACCATTAAGCATCATGTTGGTTGTAGCATTTCTGTGTAGGATGCTGATCCATTTGCAGAATAGAGGTCCAAAGTTCATTAAAGTCAGACACATGTCTAGGAAATCCCAATCGACGTGGTCATAGGGTTTTTCGAAATCTATGAACAATATGGTCGTCTTTGCCTTTCGCTGCCTTGCATACCTAATAGTCTCATTCACCAACAATATGTTCTCTTGAATATTCCAGTTCGACATAAATCCGGATTGATCCGGGTGGATGAGGTTAGAAAGTAAAGGCGACAACCTATTTGCCCATGCCTTAGCCACAATCTCGTAGGGCACGGGTAACAACGTGATTGAGCGATAATTCTTAATTTCCTCTTGATCGCCTTTCTTATATAACAGCATTGTTAACCCCTGTCCTATCATATCCCTGAAGGATTCCTCCTGAAGGACTGCATTGACATAGGTCATGAAGTCATAGAGTTAGGTCCCCCAAAAATGTAGCCCAATTTTTTTAGGGAAAACGTTTATTTCCGGTATTTTATCATCGTCCATCTCTTGTAATGATTGGAGGATTTATTCTTCGGATATGGGTCTGTCCAGACTATGTTTCTGTGTCGTGGACGACAGCGATGGGAGGGCCCCCAGGAGCGTGTCCCTAGCATGCGACAGGGTCTGGGGTGATTTTTGTGTCGCTTCTGATGTGAAAAGATTTTGGTAATATAAGGTGGCGTAGTCCACTATTTTGTATGCATTGTAGCCGCCGGTTGGGGTGCGGTCTTTTACCGAAATTCATACGGTGGACAGAGTCAAATACGTTTCTTTCCGATCTGTATGTCTTCGATTCGGCCTTTTGCAAACAGACGATGCATACGATCAATGCACAGACACAGATGCGGCACATTACATGCATGAAGAAGTTCGTAAAATATTTGCTATAGTTCTCGCGTTTGGTCCAGTGAACGATCCAGTTCGTTTCTTCAAACGACATTGGGATAAGATGTGTGACAATTTTCAATATCGCGCAGGCAATGAAATTGTTCCCCCGAACATTTTGTAATCGTTAGTGTTATTCCATCTTGACCGTATTTTGGAAGAGTCTTGAAAAACATCCGTCAGTTCTGCTTTTATTATCCGACACCCGACGGGGAAACAATTGTTGAGAACATCAGTACGAGAACAGGACGGTATCCACGATTCTAAACGACAAGTTGTCGTATGATCTGATTCAAATGCAACGTAGATATGAGTCAAATTTTCGACGTTTTCGTCAACGTCAACGAGTGTTGGTGGAAAAAGTCGTTTGGGTTGTGCAAGAGAAAAGATCGTTGTGTGCTTTTGTCGATGCACCGACTGGAATAGGAAATATTTTTTGCACTGAAACGATTTTGGCGGGCATCTGGTCCCGTTCTGCCATTGCACTGGTCGTCGCGTCCAATAGCATAGCGGCGACTCTTTTGACGGGGGGTCGAACGTTTCACTCACGATTTCGTGCACCTTTGAAACCTGATAACACATGTCCCTTCTTGATTCTGAAACAAAGTGATCTTGCGGAGCTTATCCGTCGTGCCGACTTGATTGTTTGGGACTAGGCTCCAATGAGTAACAAGTTCCACTTGGGTGCTCTTGACATTACGCTTCGGGACCTCTATAATAGTGACGAGCCGTTTGGTTGAAAGTTCTACGTCTTGCTGGCTGTGTTACCTCCTGTTCATTGAACGCGCGTTTTACGTTCAGTCTTTGAACGCGGTGAACACGCGTTCAGTGAACGGCGGTAAACGCGTTTGACGCGCTTGCGTAGGGGGTTGTGCGGGGTGGGGGGGGGCTTTGGGCAGTGTGGGGAGCGGCGGCGGG
>BFEA01000040.1:407365-413857 GCA_003427395.1 Chara braunii
CCTTGGTTCAGGTTCGCTGAGGTGTCATGGGTGAGGGTTTGGGACACTGAGGGTTCAGCTGCCATGATGAGGGGGGTTTGGGGCCCTTGTGAGGGGGAAGTCGGGGAGTGTGAGCCACTATTGTGTGGTTTGTCTCTGTGAGCGGCACCCCAGCTGTGAGCTCGGTGATCCTCTGGACCCAGTTGCCTTTTGTTATGTATTCTTTCATGTGGTCGACCACCATTTTGACCGTTCTAGTCACTTGGTCCGTCATTGGCAGGGCCGTGGGCAGGTGTGGGCTCGGGCCCGGTTCCGGCAAGCCTGGTTGGGATTCCTCGTCCGGGAGGGGCTGCCGTTGTTGGCTGTGTTGCAACAGCAGGTCCATCGTTCTCTCTGATTCGGCCGGGTTGCGATGGCCATACTGGTTTCCCCATTGGTCTCAGTCCAGCAGCCATACTCCTGTATCTGAAATCGGGGCAGCTTGTATGTCAGTTCCACAGTTCGTTGGTCTCCTCCCGCCGGTCCCAGCAGGCGCGGGGTCACCCCCGTTCCTGCTGTGTTCATTTTCCCCTGGCCAATCGCGTCTGCTGTTTCAGGGCTCAGTGAGGGGTTGACGGAGTAGGCAGGGAGTCCTACTATGATTGTGTGTCCTCCTATGCGGCTGGGCGATTTTGTTGGCTCAGGACCCAAAGGGGGTGACCAGCACTCAGGACCATCACCCTACCAGTATCGAGGGCAACTTGGACCAGACAACAGTGACAAGCACCAAGGCAGGGCCAACCCCCCAGCCCTAGTGGAAGAGGAAGCGGACGAACCTTGCCGGACGGGAACTTCGGATGCCATGCGTTCTGCCTGTCTGATGTGACTACCGTCTTAACCCGAAAACAAGGTACGTACCTTGTATTCAAGTTACCTCCGAAAAACGGGTTCCGAGAAATCGCCGCTAAATTTTCGAATGGAAGGTACCCTCGAATACAAGGTACCTTGTATTCGAGGTGTGCCTCTCTCTCTCTCTCTCTCTCTCTCTCTCTCTCTCTCTCTCTCTCTCTCTCTCTCTCGCACACACACACACACACACACACACACACAGAGTCGTGTTTGGAAAGAGAAGAATGCGTGCGGGATCGTGAGCGCAGGGCAAAATTTTCTTCTCCAAGCACTTCTCACGATCACTCGAAGTCCAAGAACAAGTGCGCGACCATGAGAAGGCACCTGCAAGAAAAGGTATGTACAATCTTTTTGAAAAATTTCAAGAAGTTTTTGTATAACGTACATACCTACTTCTTGGAGCTGTATGTAGACGGTCCATGTTCTGGACGTATCTTCCGCAGAGATGCATAGCAACAGATCAATCGAGATGCTTCGCACCTCTCCCCAAAGGCGTTCAGATTCAGGCACCAAATCTGATGCTGAAACGACATATAGGGACCTTTCCCAACAGCCCTACACAAAGGCAAAGAAAATGAAGAAGGGCAAGTACCTCGCCCCGACAGGCCTATTCACAGGTGTGGGGTTCCCTCCTATTTCTTTATTACTAATATTTACTATATATTTTTTAGTTTTTTTCTTCCTCGCTCTAGGAAAGTTGCACCCTAAAATTCGTTCTACAAGGTACGTACCTTGTATTCGAATACAAGGTACCCCGTACCTTGTATTCGTATACAAGGTACGTACCTTGTTTTCGGGTTAAGAAGGTAGACCAGTAACCGAGTTTGCAGGTTAAGTCCAAAGTCCATTCACAAAAAACAATCCCCACATGGGCAGCAGAATCAAACAAGCCACATAAGGAATCCGGAATCCCTGACCCAGTTAATCTGATCAGTCCTCCTCCTATACCTTCTGCCTGACTACTGTGGCAAGACAGTAACTGAGAGTTACCGAGTTCATAGGTAAGAACTCGTAGAAAAACGACACAGCCAACAAAAACAGGGGGGGAGAAGGGAACAAGAAAAGAACAGAAGACAGAGTACAAATAAAAACAGCAAGAACAACAACAAAAAAAAGGGGAAACTGTGGCTGTGACACACTTTTAGTTTGAAATAGGCAAGAAAAGACAAAGTGGCACCAGTGTCATGGTGTGAGTTTCACAATGTGTAAGTTTAGCGGGGGTCTAAAACTGCACAAGTCATTACCCGCAGTGGCTCTTGCCAGATTTACGGTTGCCTTTTTTGGTCCATTTCGAGAACTGCCAAAGTTGCCTATTCTGAACGTCGGGTGTGACTCCAAGGTACTTCCCCATAAAAAAAAACAGTCTACAAAGCATTGAGCCTATGAGCAATCAGCATGATGAAGGAGTGTCTTGGTGTGAGTACACAAAGCTAGTCAAACGCAGTCCCACATTCAAGTGACACCGGAATGACAAAGTACAGTCCATCGAATTGAAAATTATGGCAATGAATACAATGCACAGTCCGGTGACCCTCCAAGCGTTCCGCCAACCCGACGCCCGCAACCGCTAGACTAAGTGCGGAAAGTGGGCATCCCGTAAGAGGACTATTCTCATTGTACTCACAGTATTTATAGGAGCAGTCTGGTATTTAAACTGTGGTGGACTATGCTTCAAACAAACCGCACCAATAAAGAAAAGGGGCAACCGGTATTGGTCCCAAGCCCAGCAGGCTGTGGCTCGGATCAACACTCTATTACTAAGTAGGGGAAACAGGCACCGGGCTACTGGTACTGGTTCAAAACTACATAGATTCATCAGGACATCATATAGCCAGCCCCTAATCGGCCGCATGCATTGGCTAACACACACGAAAAAAAGAAAGAAAGAAAAAAGAAAAAACACCTAACTAGTCTACCCTCAAATGACAAAAGCAAACAGTATCGCCAACCGAAAAAGCCCTGTCCAAATATCTAGATCCTACCTTCTCTGTGCGACGATACGTGAAAGTTGCATTTACCATCCCTCAAGCAGATCGACAGTCTGTTGCCAAATATCACCTCGTCGGAAGGCATATCTCAGAAGCACACGCCCAAACAAGAGCATAGGACAATCTTTTAACCGTAATTCCCGTTTGAGTGATAATACTCTCCCAGGTATTTCACTCAGAATGGACGTGCTCTGTTCGATCCGATGGAGGTAACTGCTAATAGTAGCGCTCTTCTGCTGTTTACTGCCCCACGAGCAGAAAGATGGCCGCTTTGGATTTCCAAGCTCCCTGTCTCCCAGATGCTACGTTCCTTATGGGCAATCTGAACACACCCCAGGTAAGGATAGGCGCTTGTGCATCTAACTTTGCATCCAAGAAACTCAAGAACGCCAGACCCATCGTCAGTCCATTTCAGGGACAGGTTCTCGGGGTAGCAGGTGGAGAAAAGGTTGTATCACCAGTCCAATGATTCACCAGCGACAGAGGCGGTCCCCAAAATCGCCTCATCAATCAAACGCACTCCGAAAACCTGTCGTCCGAACTTTCCCAGTCCATTTACAAACATACATTCTGAGTAAGCACACAGAATACAGGCTAGCGGGGGGCTGGTACTCCGCCGAGTCGTCCCCATCGGGATCGTCACTACCTGCTTAAGCACCACACTCGTAGCGACTGTGTATGCATGATCCAGATCCAATTGCAGGAATTTGTGCAAATCATCGAATCCAAGATACCTCCAATGGTCGGCCCCAGTGGTTCAACCAAAACTTGTGCCTCTCCCCATCGTATTTAGTACTCGTACGAAGTCACGACCCTTCCTACGGAGAGGAACCCTCATAGGGGGAGGCAGCAGGAGGATGGTGGAGCTAGCAGTACCCCCTTGCTGGCGTCTAGGGCCACAAGGGTAAGGCCTCCCTTTTTTCTTGTGTCTCTCCCCCCCCCCATGTCTTTGTTTCCTGCTTGCCGGTGATAAGCAACCGGACTGTTGCCCCCCAGAATAGATGGGGCCGTGTTGGTTTAAAAAAAAAAAAAAGAAAAAAAAGAAGAAAAAAAAAAAATCCCCCCCAGAATATTAGGGGCAGTGTGTGTGTGTGTGAAAAAAAAATAAAATAAAAAAAATCCAAGAGCCACTCCAAAGCTGCGAATGCCACTGTGCGGAAGGCGGGTGAACATGTCCTTAAGTTTATGCTTTGTATGACCCGCGGCCGCGGCCGCGGGGTCAGGCTCGAAGGGCGGCCATGTTCATGGCCGCATAGCAGCCACGTTTTTCACGGATTTTTCCCGTCAAAAATAATAGACAACCTCCTGATGAGTCGGTGAAACTCCGACGAAACAGTTTGTCACAACCCCTCGTTTGTTGTCCTCTTCTCCCTCTCTGCCTACGGTTTACCGGGCAGTTCTATTTGACGATATATATATATATATATATATGACGATATATATATATATACATATATGGGGTTGTAGGGTTTCTCAAACCCTACAAACCCCTTTTTTTTCTCTTTTTCTTTTTTGAGCTATGTTCTTCTCTCAATTTCACCTCACACTACCTACATACCACTACTCCTAATTGTAGGCATACCGGAACCCCGTAGCAGCCAGAACCGTATTCACGAGAGAACATGCGGGGGCTGCGCCCGACCTGCAGGTGGGCGATACCAGCTAGGGGACAGCCGGTAACATCAGGGACCATGCCAACAGGACCAATCCCTGTGCCTCCCCTCAGGTCCCCTCCCCTGCGAACATCAACAGACTCTGCTCACTGCCGATCGGGGGATCTAGTGGTCTATCTCTAGGTGGCGGGTGCTAAGCATGCCCAGGAAGGTACATGAGGCCAATGGGGACTGAACCCACGACCACCTGATTGCCACTTGCGTGCCTTTCCAAGTGACTTACGCCGCTGGATCATATTTTTTTTAAAGGAAAAAATGAATTATATGGAATTATAAAAATTAAAAAACAGAAAAGGTCGAGAGAATAATTAAAAATAAATAAATAAATAAATTGGGATTTTTGGTTGGCAGTTCTTTGTCTTTTTCAATTTTAGGCTTTTTTTTTTTTGTGTAATAAGGAAAAAAATCAAGGAATGAACAAAATAAAATAAATAGTACTGTTATTTTGCAAGGACGATTAGTGTGTGTGTGTGTGTGTGTGTGTGTGTGTGTGTGTGTGGTGAGATAAGTCCATTGCACCTCGCGATGCAACAAGCCGCGTTCATATAAGACACAACATAAATAATGCCAATAATAGAGACATCACAACATCGAACGAATCACACCCTGATCCAAGCGAATATTCCATTCGATTGGGTATACACGAGTCGCACTACCTCACTGACTTCCCCAAACAGATGCAAGGACTGGAGCCCGAGGGCACTAAGCCGTAAGCTGAAACAAACAATACGCAGCAACTAGGGGAAGGCAGAAAAAAGACAGCGAGGGAAAAAAGTATGCAACATCGATGAAGGGCGAAGGCGGGAGGGCAAGGGGGAGGCGGGTGGGCAGACAGACAGCATGCCGCAAGGCAAACAGCACAAGATAGCAAACAACACAAGATAGCGAAGGCTGGAGGGCATGGGGGAGGCAGACAAACAACACAAAACAACAAAGCACACAGGGTGAAAGGCATGAGGTAGACGGATGGGCAAGCACACAGCGTAAGGCAGCGAGGGAAACAACAATAAGACAAACGACAACAATGCAAAAACAACACCCGAAAAGAATTCAAGTATAAACAAGACAAAGACTGAAAAAAGATAAATAGATGATGAAAGATTGTTTCGTCGGAGTTGCACCGACTCATCAGGAGGCTGAACCCTTGACAATCTGCAGAATCTTCGTATTTGAGGGTTTGGGTCATGAACCCTTCGACCCTCGTTGAAGGCAGACTGTCCCAAAGCGGAACATAGCAGCAAGCAGCAACCCTGTGGAGCACCAGGCAACACAGTAGAGGCAACACGGCTGCACAACGCCAAAAACGATTGCAAGGAACGACATGGCAAGCAGGACATGCAGCGCGGCAACCGTGTAGTGAAGAACAAGGCAACACAAACAAGGCAACCACACTACAAGCGATGACAGGGCAATCAGACCAGCAATTCGGCAACCGTGGAGCGGAGCACAAGGCACCCGCAACAAGGAAACCAACCAATAAGGCCTGCAAGCAGCAAACACGGAAGGCACGGCCAGCGGAAGGGCAGCAAGGCAGTGGAGCAGCGAAGCACAAGGCAACACCAACAACACGACCACACCACACAGTGAACACATCAACCTACAACGAACAAGATGCCAAGCAAGCGGGACAGGCAACAGGGCAGCGACAGAGCGCAGACGAGGCCGTTCACACATCCAACACGAAGCAAAGCAGCACATGACCTACTCACATCACGATTGAGCCCAGCAGACTGTTGGTTCCCACCACGCACTGAGCCAGGGAGTCACTCTGACGAGCATCCGTCATCACCTACACGCAACACAGACATCCGGAACCGAGCGACCCCCATAAGAGTGCAGTAGGCACTCCAAATGAGGAACCACCGACTGTTTGGTACTACTTAAGGGTGCTCAGTAGGGCACAGAAAAAAAAAAAACTTAGAAAAAAACAGAGGGAGGACAAACAACAGAAGAAAGACTGACAA
>BFEA01000040.1:454535-465872 GCA_003427395.1 Chara braunii
CTCTCTCTCTCTCTCTCTCTGTGTGTGTGTCAACCTGAATGCTGGGCCGGGATCCAGGGTTCTGTTGAGTTGCGGAGATATCAGCCACGTCGCGGAGATGCGAACGACTGATCGCTCCGGTTATCGAGTGAAATCGTGGGGCTAAGCCTGCCCGCTTCGCCCGGATCCTGCGTCGCTCAGCATGGAGGGGGAGCGGGAAGAGGTGGGCGCGTGGTCCCGCGCATACACGTGGCATTAAGGGCGAAAAAGGGCTCGGGGAAGGGAGGAAGGACCAACACACTCATGCACTCATGCAAACGGTCGGCACCCAGCAATCCCTCTCATCTTGCCTGGAAGAGCGCACACACACATACCCATAAAGCCCTCCTGGACAACGAGACATTCAACATCCATAGACTCTGATACCCCAGCATGCATACAATCAAATACCCATACATCGGGACCTTGCACACATCACATTGGGACAAAGCATCAATGAAGATAAAAGCGGGTTCCTTAGTATACATAATTTCTCACACGACTGGCGGCCCTGGGCACAGCCCCCAATCCGTTAGAACCACCGACAACTATAGCCACAAGGCCTGCTGCTATCGACGTCCAATCTCCACCACCGCTCAGTCCCTCCGGCTGTCTTACCCCAAATCTATCGCTAAACCCGCCCCACGTCGTCACTCCGCACGTCACTCGGCCTCGTCAAGCCTGTTCGACGCCGCGGACCTTGCGCATAGCTCGCGCAGCATTGCAGCCGAGATCAAAGAGAGGGAGAGGAAGGGGTTGCAAGAATTTATAGCGCAGAAGGCGGCGGAGAGCCAGCGCGAGGTGCGGGCAGCCTGGGGTGTAGACGAGCAGGGTAGAAGAAGGGTTGGGGTTCCAGATGCATCGAAGGAGGTGAGTCGAACGATCTGTGTGATTGGGGTGGTTGTTCAAGTGGTGCGCGCCTTCCGCTCTCACCACATTGATCCGACCATCCCAATCACACAGCCAATTGTTCGCGATGATGGGCAAGGAGAGGATCGGACTTCGCTCGAGGGAAGACGAAAAGGCATGCAAGAAGGGAATGCGCGGCAAGAAGGGAAGATGGCCCGGGGATGCAAAGCGGGCGCGCAAAAATTCGAAATTCCTACCCATACTAATTCCTAACTGTTTCTTGGATTTCTCAGCACGGCTGCTAACCGCCCACGCGAGAAAGATATCTGGGGCAGTCCCGAAAAGGAAAAATAAGTTTCCGTTCCGTCCTTCCTCTCTGTTCAAGAAAAAAAGGGAAGAAAAACGGGAAGCCGCAGAGTACGGATGCTGGCTTATCGCAAGCCCACCCGACTCCATAGCCGTGTAACCGAGCTACGCATGGATCACATGCACAGGTGCATGGCAACCACAAAAGACAAGGATGGGCGCGGAAGCCCGTCGATGGTAAAACTTAACGACAACAAAAAATGCACTGTCTGCATGGGTATGCTCTCTGTAGGGACGTAGACTCACTGGGGCCATGCAGTACGAGCTTCTGAGGTACGTGACTATATGCACGACCACATTCGTGGCACACAACAGCAGGTTCCACACACGGCTCGGGCGGCATTCACCGACCTGAAACTGGCAGCCCCAGGCCCGTGTCCCCGCACAACTTCATCCCCACCTGGCGTCCCACCACAGCGCGCAGACCCCGTGTTGCCATCTCAACCTGGCCGCCATCCCTGCGCCCCCCGAACCTTTTCAAATTTGAATTTCGGTGTATGCATCCTTCCCGCTCGGCGAAGGCCAACAGACAAAAAACGGCCTTCCGTTCGACACGACCTCCCCGCAGCCTTCCTCCCGTTTGGATCACACCGTTGTCCGCTGGTTCATTTCTCTTCCTGACTCCGCTGGCGACGGAAGCGGTCCCCAAGGGCTAGCCTTCCTGGTGGGCAGTTTTTCCCCGTGGAGACACATAGGCCAAGACATGGGCGCGCGGGTGGAAATGCCCTCGCGTACTCTTCCAGGCCACTTTCTTCGACCTGTGGGGTCCGCGGAACTGCTTCGTGGTCGCTGGCGGCAAGAACCGCCAGCCTGTGGGCCCCCAGGCTTACATGGTAGGTCCCAGAGAGGGCCTCAGGGGTGGACGTGAATTGGACATCCACAGGAATGGAATCACCACCTATCTGAACGCAAGGCGTGGCCCCTCACTTTCCCGTTCGGGAAAACGACTGAAACATTTCCTATTTCCGTAAACGGGAGCGACGGGGCCTTGCGGTCCCAGTGGGACACCACACCTTGCGGTCCCAGTGGGGTCCCATGGTCCTTCGAAGGTCCGTTCGCGGTGTGGACAGGAGCCTGTATGTGCGGCTCCCCATTTTGCTTTGCCGCAGTGCTGTGGGGTCCACCCCTAAGCCATCTATCTCAGCTATCAAGACAGGAGCCTGTATGTGCGGCTCCCCATTTTGCTTTGCCGCAGTGCTGTGGGGTCCACCCCTAAGCCATCTATCTCAGCTATCAAGACNTATCAAGACAGGAGCCTGTATGTGCGGCTCCCCATTTTGCTTTGCCGCAGTGCTGTGGGGTCCACCCCTAAGCCATCTATCTCAGCTATCAAGACCGAAGCTGAGGACATGCCGCACGTTGGAATCACGTGCACCCATCTATCTCAGCAATCAAGGCGGAGGCCGAGGACATGCTACAGGTTGGAATGCCGTGGTGGTACCAGCTGTTTCTCAAGGGCTGAGGACATGCCTCAAGCCAGCTGTAGTGAACGGCAGGCTGTCGAAGGGCATAAAGGGAAGGCCGACTTCGTGGGGCTGGGGGTTAGCAAGGCGAACCGCAACAGGCGCAGTTTAAGGCGGAAAAGGCAGGAGCTTGGCGGGAAGGGATAGGAGAGAGAGGACGAGAAATCAGCAGCTGCAGCAGCAATGGATCAACCTGGGCCCATTGGCACTAGTACCTGTCCCAATGATGATGACGATGGCTCAGTGGGACTGGATTTCCGCACCTCGTTCCAGGGAAGCGTGGTTGATGAATTTCATATCATCCCCCTCCAGCTCGCTTACCTGGACATGAACCCAGCTGAAGATTGCTGGCATGAGTTCATGAAGGTGGCGGACCGTCTCCAGCAGTTTATCTCCTTAAGAGGGGCGCTTTCTCTGCTGAAGAAGAGGAAGTACCTAACGTTTGCCTGCGAGTTTGACATGTATTGCTATTTCAACCACGAGATGGCCCTTATGCTCGGTCCTATGACTTCTGATGTCGAGACGGACACCCGGCATCGTGATCTCGCCTATGACTTCTTGGAAACCTCCTGGTGCCCGCCATCGCCAATCGGCTATGGAGGTCGGAGTGACACGTTGGCTAAGAAGAAGCATGAGGACGATGATGGTGATCATAATGGAGCTTGTGCTTCAGGCACCGAAAGGGATGAGGACGGCATAGGGAGCAACGATGATCACAAAGGCGATGGTGCTACAGGAGCGGAGAGTGAAGACGGGATATAGAGCGATGACGGGCTATCGAGCAGCGATGAAGACGACGACGATGCCGATTCGGTGGTCATAAGGAGCGAGTTTGTCCGACAGATGGGCGCATTTGCGCTGAGCAAGTACTCCTCCTCCTCGTGTTTCCGTCGGTTCGGGGTAGGGTCGGTTCAGTGCGGGGATGTCGATGATGATGATGATGGGTCCCTTGCCACGATGCTGTACAGGTTTGCGAGCCCCCTCCAACAGTTTGGAGAGGGAATCGGGAATGCGGTCAAGATGATCGACTTCGATGTCTTCGGATCGGACGGCAAGTGTTTCGGCTTGCGCATCTTGGTCAGGGACACAGCTTACGCCTTCGGGGGCTTTCGTGCAAGCATCAAGGATCGCAAGGGAGTGGGGACCACCACCATCGCCACAGCCAGGCGGGCAAATGCCCTGGACCAAACAACGGTCGATCTGGTCGAAGGAACAGAGATCGACAGACAGTACAAGCCGCATGGAAACCTCCCTCTCGTGGCACCGAATGCAGCGGCCACCACTGCGAGCGGTTTGAATGTCCACTTTGATGATTCTCCATTCGCTCCTCGCATTCAGCAGGTAAGGGATCATCTGGCGATGCAGCCATTCTTGGCCGCTCGATTGGAGATTGCAAAGATTATACGAGTCGGCATTTACTTGAGTTATCTCCCTCAATCGGGCTCCGATTTCGATGCTCGCGTCAGAAGGTACCGGCTTCGTCTGTCCTCACTGCGAGAAGCCAAGGAGATCAGTTACAGGCACTTCATGCGCGTCTTCAAGGGATCTATGTGGGAAGGACTGCCCGTGGAGCTGGTAAAGCGAATCATCGACTTTCTACCCCCAACGCCGAAGTTCATGCTCCGACCCACTTAGGGTATGTGTAGGGGAGAGCAGGGCAGGGAGGCGGTGTTTTGTGGTGGTCCCCACCAAAGGAGAAGAGATTTTGATGTAGTTTATTAAATTGATAAATTTGTAAAATGTCAAAATCAATACAATCAATGTATAAAAACAAAAAATAGGAATGGATGTTCATTGATTCTTTGTATTTTATTCATAAAGAATGGAAAGCTTGACTTATAGAATTATCCTTTTTTGATTGATATACCAGCTTGATTGAAAATAGTGAATTATACCTTAAAAAACAATAAGTTCTCCTTGCACAAGTCGCTGTGGCAGCGCTTCCGCATGGCTCACGCAGGAATGAATGAATGGGTGCTGCCTCTTGATTTATACTTCAGAAACTCGTTGGTCTGCCCTTTGCCATCTGCCCTTGGTGCTCATAGTCCCCCTGTGGTACTTGCTGGACCAGACTAGGACTGACTGGACCTTCCGCTGACTGACTGTGGACTCACCGCCATCCTGCCGACGTTGTACTGCTGTTGCACTGCGGTTTAGTCCACCACTTGCCTCGCCACTKGACCACTTGCCCACTTGCCTATCTTCTAGAAGGTCTACAGCTAAGCTTCCAGAACTCACTAAGACTCCTACRCTATAGACCTACAGATCGAACCCCTGCTGTCTATGGACCTACGACAGGTCTATCAACTGCCTACGAATACACAGGTCACAGGTTCAATTCTCGGGGTCTACATAGATACTGTACATGGGTAGGGTGAGGCCTAGGGATCGAATTCTGGGTACTGCATCCGCTACTGCTAAAAGGTAAAAAACATTTCATATTCTTCTTTCTTTTGTTTGAGAGCGGCGGAATAGAGAATGCAATTCGGGTCTAGCGTAGCCAGTTAGCAGCCGTGCCAAGAAATTCAAGAAACAGTTGGGACTAAGCGGTAGTAGGAATTTTGAATTTTTGAGCGCGTGCCGGTTTTCGAAATTTTGTGCACCTCGTAAACCTGTTCTCCCGCTCTGCATCCCCGCGCCATCTTCCGTTCTTGCTGTGCATCTCCCTCCTGCATGTCCCTTCGTCTTCCCTGTAAGCGAAGTCTGATCCCCTCCTTTTCCTTTCTTGGCTGTCTGATTGGGATGGTCGGGGCAATGTGGTGGTCTCGGGAAGCCCACCACTTGATTGCTTGATTGCTTGATTGCTTGCTTTCTTGCTTGCTTGCTTGATTGATTGATTGATTGATTGATTGATTGATTGAACTTGATTGAGTGATCGAACTTGATGGATAGATGGATGGTGCTATGTGATAGTGAGTTGGGCTGTTTGGCGTCGTCTTCTTCTGTCCACAGATCTTGGTTACAACAGTGCGGTACTCTGCTCGCACCTGCATATGAACACGTGATCTGTCTCCGCGCTGCGCTGACTTTGTCCTCTCCGCAGCAATGGACGATGTGAGGTGATAGTGAGTTCCCCGAGTTTGGCGTCGGCTTCTCGTCTTCACGTTTTTTGTTCGTTATAGCTGTTTATGTACGGTCCACAACGCCATGGCTCTTTTCTGGAATTGCTATGTACTACCTTCTTCCCCCGAATACAACGTACGGTCATTATATCTGCATTTGATGCATCTTTCAGTCTAGATACCGCTAGAGTGACCGTGCGTTGTATTCGGAAAAAGAAGGTAGCAAACATGACAGCACAGCGGACGGGCCAGGAGTTGAACTCGTGATCTCTCTCTCTGTGTACCTGAGGCGGGTCCGCTGTGCTGTCACGTTCGGTAATAAATGGCAAGTCCGAAAAAAAACCATGGCTTTGCAGGACCAAATATATGGTGGACGTCAACAAAAACAAAACATGGCGTTGGGGGAGTGTTTCGTCGGGGGGCTTTCACGGGCTCATCCCAGTGTATATAGTGAGTGCTCCCGCAGAGTCACACGACGATTGAGAAAAAATAAGGAAATGCAATTGCAAAAATGCCCTCTTCGTTACCTGTACGTGATTAAGATCCCTATCCATTTTCACTCTTTTTGCCCTCGCTTCCTTCTTGTGTTTTTTTGTTGCCCCCCCAAAGAATTTGGACCCTTTCTCGATATGTGCGCGTGTCATCCTTGCACAGGGGCCATCATGATTCTGCAAATCTTCTACTGTATCTTCCTTTTTTTTTTTTTTTTTTTTTTTTTTTTTTTTTTTAAGACCAATAGATGATTTCTGGATTTATCCCACGTGTCATTCATCCTTGTGCAGGCGCCATGGTAATCTTCTTTGTATCGTTGCAGTTCTTACGGATGTCCCGAAGTGGTATCGTTCCATTTTTATTCTATTTATTTATTTTTTTTTAAAGAAAAAAGAACAGCAATATTTCAATCCTTCAAATTTCAACGGATGTCGCGAAGGACCTTTTTGCCCTCGATTCCTCTTTTTGATGCCTCTGCCTTTTCTGCTGCTGCTTTCAAGACATGAACTTTTGTATTATTATAATTATTTTTTATTTTTATTTTACTTTTTTTTTTTTTTTTTTGGGATACAGTCTTTCTTTTTCTTCTACAAGTGGTGTGTTTAAAGATCGATACAGTCGAGAGACATGCTTGCCACTATCTTCCGATGAGGCCAGCCTGTATCAGGCAATCGCCTTCCCCCGAGCACAACGCACCCTGATTCTGAATGCATACAAGCCATCTTTCCAGTCCGATGCAGTCGTCCATTGTGTGCGGGGGAAGACGGCAAACTCGTCTTCCCCGAAAGGAACACACCCGCCATGATAGCCATTGCTGGGGCGCAGCTTTCAGTCTACATGCTGAGATAATGAGCGTGCGTTCTATTTGCGGGAAGACTTTAGTAGTCGCATCGTTGACTGTCAACGCTTTTTCTCCACTGATTGAGGACATGAAGTTTAAAAAAAAAAAAAAAAAAAAAAGGATGCCATAATTCCTAGCGCTACGGCAGTCTTGACCCAATACCGCCACAATCAGGGCATACGCACATTGCGACCCCAAATCCGCAAAATATGCGGATTTGGGAAGGGCCGATTTGAGGTTTTGGGCATGGTTCACGTCACACGGCTGTACCTTTTCATATGGGACAAGGTCGAGGGAGTCTGGAAAAATGGGGATTGGCTACTTGGCTGGTCACACTCCGCCATCCACAAATTGTGCAAGAACTTTTGTGAACCAGTTTTTGCCAATTTTTGAAGAAAATGCGAAAAAATAAATAGAGCATTTGCAGTCACCTCCAGAGCTGACCGCAACTTCCATTGGCTCGCAGCTACACAGGCCGCTGACAAATGGGCACACAAATAGTACATTTAGGACTTTGGCAAATCTCTGCGAACGGCCCTCTACCCTTTTTTGGGGGGGATTGGGGATTATAGGTTCCAAGTGTGGGTATGCCCTCATTGGGTATAACCAGTCCGAGAATCAAACACACAACCTAGGGGCTGCCAGGCAGATACCTAACGGATAATTGAACCCTGATCTAGCCCGGTTGGCTAAAATCCATTTTGAATTCTCTTTTTGCGGGGCAAATACATTGATGTCAGTATTGAGTACAGAATGAGCACAAAAAACAGGTGCAGGCAACAAAAACAAGGGGCCGAGTTAGAACAAGCAATGAAAGTACCAATGGCCCTGGTGCCCGGGGGGCTTGTCCCACTATGGTTCGGTTTTGTTTTGTTTGTCAGTGTGTGACATCGGTGCCAACCGTAGATCGTAATTCCATCGCTCGGTCAGGAATTGCGAAGGTAGTTGGGGTATTTTTTTAATCGCATGCACGGCCTAGACGCCATCTGTCATTGGCAGGCTATTTGTTTTATGAATCGGCAGGGCGGGCAGCAGGGTTCTGGTTTCTTGCATGCTATGGAGTACTATGCAAGAAAGGAGAACCCCGTCTCTGTACGTCGGAGGCTCCTGATCAATAAAATGAAAAGAATACACACACACACACACACACACACACACACACACACACGATCAGTTTTTTGGTATGTTTGTTTTTCTGCCTTTCTAAGTATTTTTACTTACCCAACTGAGCACCCTTAAGTAGTGCCAAACAGTCGGTGGTTCTTCGTCTGGAGTGCCTACTGCACTCTGAGGAGGGCCGCCCGGTTCGGGGTGTCTATGTTGCCTGTGCTTGATGACGGATGCTCGTCAGAGTGTCTTCCTGACTCAGTGGGTGGTGGGAACCAACAGTCTGCGGGGTTCAATTGTGATGTGAGTAGGTCATGTGCCCCTTTGCTCCGTGTTGGATGTGTGGTCGGCCTCGTCTGCGCTCCACCGCTGCCCTGCTGCCTGTCCCGCTTGCTTCGCATGTGGTTCTTTGCAGGTTGATGTGTTCCCTGTGTGGTTTGCCCGTGTTGTTGGTGTTGCCTTGCGCTTCGCTGCTCCGCTGCTTTGCTGCCCTTCCACTGGCCCTGCCTTCCGTGTTTGCTGCTTGTGGGTCTTGTTGGACGGTTGCCTTGTTGCTGGTGCCTGGTGCTTCGCTCCACAGTTGCCGAGCTACGGGTCTGCTTGCCCTGTCGTCCCTTGCAGTGTGGTTACCTTGCTTGTGTTGCCTTGTTCATCGCTGCACGGTTGCCGCGCTGCATGTCCTGCATGCCATGTCGTTCCTTGCAGCCGTTTTCGGTGTTGTGCAGCCGTGTTGCCTCTACTATGTTGCCTTGTGCTCCACAGGGTTGCTGCCGGCTGCTATGTTCCGCTGGGGGACAATCTGCCTTCAACAGGGGTCAAAGGATTCATGACCCAAACCATCAAATACGGACATTCCGCAGATTGTTGAGGGTTCAGCCTCCTGACGAGTCGGTGCAACTCCGACGAAACAATCTTGTCATCATCAGTTGTTATTTTTTTCAGTTTTCTTTGTTTTGGTGCTTGCCTTGTGTGGTGGTTGTTGCAGTTTCCCTGCCTTATGTGCTTGTGTTTTTTGCCCTCGCGCCTCCCCCGTGCCCTCTAACCTTTATGTTGTCTTAAATCCTTTTGTTTTCCCCATGTGCCCGTTGTGCCTTGTCATGATGTCATCCAACAGCTGGTTGCCTCTCTGGCCCTCGACATTGTCGACAACACATAAGGCAGGGAAACGACAATAACCAGCGGACAAGGCAAGTACCGAAACCAAGAAAACTGGAAAAAAGAAAAAGAAGAACTGATGATTATAGATTGTTTCATCGGAGTTGCCCCGACTCATCAGGAGGCTGAACCCTGGACAATCTGCGCAATCTCCGTATTTGATGGACTGGGTCATGAACTTTTTGACCCATGCTGAAGGCAGACTGTCCCCAAGCGGAACATAGCAGCAGGCAGCAGCCCTGCGGAGCACCAGGCAACGCAGTAGAGGCAACACGGCTGCACAACACGAAGGATGACTGCAAGGAACGACACGACAAGCAGAAGAACAGCATAGCAACCGTGTAGTGAAGCACATGGCGCCACAAGCAAGGCAACCACACTGCAAGGGAACAGAGGGCGAGCAGACAAGCAGCCCGACAACCGTGCAGCGAAGCACAAGGCAACACCAACAGGGCAACCAAACTACAAGGCACGCAAGCAACAAACACGGAAGGCATGACCAACGGAAGGGCGGCAAGGCAGTGGTGCAGCGAAGCGCAAGGGAACACCAACAATACGGGGATAACTGGTAGAAAGCGCCCACACAAAACGCTTTTGGTTTTGGGCGCCCGAAGCTCGACCGTCTGGTACTACCGGCCCAATGACTTCCATGTGGGGTACTACAGGCCCACGTGTAGCTCCAAGGGCCCTACCGGATCATGAATCTGGCGAATAACAGCGCCAGATTCATTTTGATGTAACAGGGCCGAGGGTGGTACTGCTAAAGTATAGAAATGAGGGCCACGTACGGTATTTTGAAAAAGAAGGGCCCTACCGGTTCATAAATCTGGCGCAAAAACAACGCCAAATTCTTGAACTAGTAAAAACAGGCCCAGGGATTCTTGAACCGGTAAAAACAGGCCCAGGGAGATGTGGCCACGGCGCGAAGGCTTCTTTCACCCAGGCTGAAGACGTGGGCCGGTAGTACCAAACGACCGAGTTTCAGGCTCCCAAAACCGAAAAGGTTTGGCGTGGGCGCTTTCTACCAACTATCCCAACAACACGGCCACACCACACAGAGAACACAACAACTTGCAGAGAACCACATACAAACAAGCGGGAGAGGCAGCAAGACAGCGGCAGAGCGCAGACAGGGCGGTCCACACATCCAACACGGAGCAAAGCAGCACATCACATACTCACATCACAATTGAACCCCGCAGATCGTTGGTTCCCACCAACTGAGCCAGGGACACACACGCCAGCACACAGACAGACAAACACACACACACACACAAACGAGTAACCTCTGAGTATGCACGTAACATATCTTCCAGACGAAATTACAATGAATGCGCATCGCCGTGACAATGCACGGACCACAATGCTGCCCACCCCAATGCTTTCTGCTGTTCTATCCACACTATCCTGCCCATCCACTGATCCGTCCACAGCAGGTATGGAAGCGACCACCAGAGCTATGGCCAGTACCAGGAAGACGGGACGGAACCAGACGACCAACAGAGCTATGCAAGCGACCACAGAGTGTGGAAAATGAGTTCGGCCATCAATGACTAAACGGCGGTCCGCCTTCACCCGTGGGCAAGGCTGGGTAGACTCTATCGCCACACACTAGGGGCTTCACTCCACATGCATAAAAGACAACACTCCTAGTGGTGTATCTTTTCATGATTACGCAAAACATTCATTCAGCAGTGTGATGAGTAGTGGAGCCAGGCCCTATGTCAATGAAAGGGGCGGATAGGTTTGGGACAACAAAACTGAATTCATTGGCAGAAGCAACAGCCTGCAAAGGCCTCATGATGACATCCTCAAATTACCTCTTTTTTTCCGACGACAAGTGTAGGGTCACACACCTCCGCAGCACCTATAGTACGTCCACCTTCGCAAATAGCAAATCTCATTTTCTTCTCGATAGCTATAGGACAAATTAAATTTACAATCATTTTTACTTGATCTCCTGGCATAACCATTCTTGTTTTAT
>BFEA01000040.1:471902-488783 GCA_003427395.1 Chara braunii
AAAAAAAAAAAAAAATGTTGTTTTTTTCTTTTATTTTCAAAATACCTTCACTCACCCAAACCCCCCTAGCCAAAAATTGTTTTTTTTTTTTTTTTTTTGCTTGAGGGGGTGGGGTTGGGGTTGCGCCGCCCCATGGCCCTTCCTGAATCCCAAACCCCTCTCCCCACCGACCGCCACACGTCCGCGAAGTCACGCGGCCGCGCGGACTTGTCCACGGGGTCGCGGACTTGGCCGCGCTTGTCCGTCGCCGAGGGGGATTCATAGCCTTGGTGTTCATAAAGTCAATGGACACGGAGTCTACTGGACCTGTTGGGATTGGCAAAGGCTTCAGTAGACCAAGGGGAGGTTGAGTGGTGCTCTTATTTCTTTGGCACACTTGACAACCTTGGACATACGCAATGCAATCGGGTTTCATACGAGGTGAAGTATAGGAACGCAAAAGATTCGCTTAAGTCTTGTTCCACCCAAAATGGCCTTCGGTGTCGTGACACTCCCCCAAGATCAGACTTTTGATCTCTTCCACATCTGGAATACAAAGCCTGTCGCGCACATCCGTTCTTTCAAACAGTAGTCCCTGTGTTATACGGTAGTTAGGAAACTCTTGTGGTGCTTCTTGTACACATTTAATCATAGCGCCATAGACAGGATCTGTGGAATATGCACTTCTAATTTTCTCTTGCAGATTGGTGCCCAAATCTAGATATGTTACAATGGCACCGCAGATATCAGATCTTCGACTTAGCGCGTCAGCAACAATGTTATACTTACCCTTAACTGGCCTTAGCTCGAAATCATACTGATCAATCTCAGCGGCCCACCTAGTCAACTTAGGTGTCATCCGGGCCTGCGTTTTAAGCTAGCGAAGTGTCTCATGATCTGAGTACACTTTGAAGTGGCGTCCTAAGAGATAGTGTCGCCAGTGATCTAGAGTTTCTCGGAGAGCATACAACTCTTTCTTATACGTAGAAGCGACGTCCTTCTCGTTAGGCAGTCGTCGGGACATAAAATCTAGGCCTGTATTCATTCCCATCATCTTGTTGGAGTACAACACCTATCCCGTACTGACTGGTGTCGGTTGTGACAACAAAAGGCAACGAAGGATCAGCAACCTTCAAAACCGAATAGTTAATCAAACATTTCTTTAAGCATTTAAACGAAGTTGTACAGTCTGAATCCCACTTCCAAATCGTTTATTTCTTAAGCAATCTACGAAGGGGCGCAGTAATTATCGTGAAGTGCCTAACGAACTTCCGATAATAGTTGGTTAGCCCAAGGAACGACCGCAACTCAGTCAAAGTGCGAGGGTTAGGCCAATCTCAAATTGCTGCGATTTTTGTATCCTCCGGTTTGATCCCATCACCATCAAGTACATGCCCTAGGTACAACACTTGACGCTTTGCCCATTCACACTTCTTAGGGTTTAACTTCAACTTTGTCTTACGCAACTTATTTAGCACAAGTTGAAGGTGCTCACATTGTTCATTTAAGTTCTTACTAAAAATCAAAATATCGTCAAGATAGACAATGACAAATTTATCAAGCCATTCACTAAAAAGCCCATTCATAGTTCTTTGGAAGGTTGCAGGTGCATTCATAAGACCAAAGGGCAACACCACGAATTCATAGTGCCCGTACCTTGTTCGAAAGGCAGTCTTATATTCGTCCTCTGGTCCTACCTCAATCTGATGATAGTCAGACTTTAAATCAACCGTAGTGAAGTACTTGCAATCCTGAACTCTATCCAAAAGATCGTCACTGTTATATCATTAAGTCTTCTGTAATCAATACACATGCGTACCCCGCCATCTTTCTTTGGCACAAAAAACACTGGCGCACCATAGGGCGAAGAGCTAGGTCTCATCCACCACTTCTCCAACAATTCATCAAGCTAGGTTCGCAGTTCATCTAACTCTTTCAGTGACATTCTATAGATAGGCCCTTTAGGAATTTGACTCCCTTGGATGATCTCAATGCGATGTTTAATAGGCCTCTCAACTACATCGCATGGGGTCTCTGCCACATCTGCGAATTCTTTTATAACCCTTTCAACTTCTGGGGGTTTAGCCTCTTCCCTAATTTCACCCTCTTTAATTGGGCGCACATATGCAACAAACACTTGATCGTATAGATTATATTCCCTTACATGGCGGGCGAACACGGGGGCACTCATACAACAATAAGCCAAACTGCTTTCTTTCCCTGATTCATGAAACAAGCAGATTTTCTTTTTTCCACCTTGCGGACTTGGAAGCCAACACTCATGGTCCCTTAACTTTATGTCTGCATCTGCAGCTTCACCCCAATCCATACCTAAAAGAATGTCAAAAGGAAGATCATCTTCCACCAAGAGAGTCAGAGAGTGGAGAACGCGTTCCATCTTCCCCTCTACTTCGAGCCGGAAGTATATCCTGAACGCTTCAACATAATCTATCCATTATAGTTATAGTACTATTAGCTAACTTACTCATTACGGGCTCATCTAACTGCTTAACCTTTAGCTCGAGACGCGACTTCTTCAACCCTTTCTTACTTATATAGCTGCGAGTCGATCCACTATCTATCATTCGTCCAACTCTTACTTTATTCACCTTAAGATCTGCAATTATCAACTATCCTCTTCGTTTCTTCATCTTAGTCCACGCTTGGCGACGAGCGGCCAACTCATCACCCATGCCAGCGAGGGATCCACCTAGAGAGGTACACACACTTATTACCTCTGGATAGTTAACTAGGTGGGGACTGTCTTCCTCTTTAGTCTCTGCCAGCGGAACCTTCGGATGGGAGAATGTCTTTCTTTCTACATCCGAAGTTCCCGTAGAGGCAACTGAGACCTCTACAGGTTGTTCCCTTTTAGTATCTTATAATCTGGGCAGTAGGGAACAATGTGGTTGGGGTCACCACATTTGAGGCACTGATCGGCGGTTTTTYTTTCCTGCCAAACTTTCTCAGTGATTCCCAGTTTTTCCAAGGCTCCCCTTCGGGCAATGCTGGATGGGGTGGATATGGTTTGTCCCATGTACCATACTACGCGCCTCTTCCTCTTCCCCAGGTAGAATATGAACCACGCCCACCTTGTGAGGGACCATTGCCCTTTCCACCCACGTAGTAGCTACCTTCGCCACCACCCCTCTGGGTACCGGGTCCTCTTCCACGGCGTCCGCGACCTCCTCTTCCTCGACCACGTCCTCTTCCTTGGCGCCCTCCCCCGCGGGCTGCAACGGCTGCGTAGTCCCCCTCCCGAACTACCGTGCCGTTGGGTCCTCCCTCCAGACCATAATCTATTTGGTCATAGGAAAAAGTTTCGACACCTCCTTCTTCAAAGGTCAGAAGGAGGTTGTTTTTCCCAGGTATGTTCCCTGAGATTGTGCGGTTCTGCCACTTCTTTCCCGCTTGCAGATCTTTCCAATAATGACAGTAATTAGCTTCAGCCAAGAAACCAGCATGATCTATGGCGATCTTGCTGAACTTCTCGCATGTCATTCCCTCTTCCTTTGTGCGGGGATAAAGCTGAGTACGGAGAGGGTCAGGAAGTACCCTTGCGAAGTTGTTGAGGATTTTAGTAGGAGTTAGTCCATGTTCTGCGCATTGCAAAAGTTTATCCATCGTTGTCTTGAGTGCAGACACACTCTTCCATTTTCGATCTGCGATATTTAAAATTAGCATTTCTGTTCGGCGAGCTAGATTCTTATCTTCAAACTGTTCTTTGACAACTTTAAAGAAGTCTTCAATTCTGGTTTGCTGTGAATATGCAATCATAGTATCGCAGTTAATTTTCTATTGCAACGATATGACGAAGCTCATCGCATCGCCGGCCATGCACGAAGTGGGCCATCAGAACTCTATCCAGTAAGGTATGCGCTGACCGTATACGTAGGATTCTACAGCCGACTCTCCTCTTTCTTGCCAGTGTAGGTCCACGACACTGTAACCTTTATTTTTCGAACATTAGTGTCTTTATCGTCTTGCAGCACCTCCTTTCCTTTCCTGTCACCATCTCCTCCATCTCCGTCTCCGTCTCCATCTCCACCTCCTCCTCCTCCTCCTCCTCCTCCTGCGCCGCTGCCTCGGATTATCTCATCAATTACGGCGGAAGTAAAGGTTTGTGTGATATGGTTATCGAGTTTCTGAATGTACAATTGAATATGTTGATCAACATCTCTGGCAGACTTCTGCAGAAAGGTGTTCCAGACTCCTTCAAACTCATATTGGTGGGTTTCAACCTTTTGCAGAGTTATATTAATTGCTTCCAACTCTTGCTTCGTATGTAAGACTGTTTCTGTCAAGAGGGCTTATTTCTCTTCTTTTGCAGCCTATTTCTCTTTCTGATCTTGCAGTTCTTTATGCAGCCTCGTTCCCTCTGCTTGCAGCCTTTTTCTTTCATCAAGCTTCTGCCGCTTTGCTGCTAACATTCTTATATGCAGTTCTGCACACTTTTCCTCTAGTAAGAGTTCTTTTTCCTTTTGATCTTTGATAGAGGTCAGTTTCGCAACGAACAGATCTATCTCTTTCTCTGTTTCCTCAATCCTATCGCTGGAGTATGCATACTCGCCGTACCAGTCCAGCGGTTTGACATCAAGTTCACCACCTGTCTGGCTAGTCTCACGTTTTTCTGCCCGCCACCTGATGAGCCTGTCATTGGCAGGCTCATCTTCTTCCTCTATTGTCTGCAGTTCTTCTTTCAACTCTTTCTCTAACTTTTCTTTCATTTCTTTCTGTCTTCTTCCATTTGCAGTTTCTTCTTTATCTCTTCTTTTTTCTGTCCTTTTCTTTCTTCTTTCTTCTTTCTCCTTTTTCTTTTCGGCCAGACGGCGATCTACTTCAGCCTGCTCTGCAGCCGATAACCCAGGCTTCACAACACCTGATCTGGTCATCATACATGAGGTACATACTCTCCCAAAGCCCAGGGGAAAGAAAATTATGAACAAGGGGCCCATCAGAACAGAAAGGGCAAACAACCCTTACATCGGGTAGTCGTCCATGATGGAATTTAGCACAGGAAACCCTCCGCTAGTCCCATCAGGTAAGACTCCCTTCAATTAAGCCTAGTCTAAGCCTAGTCTAATCTTGTGGATGGGATGATGATTTTACCCCCCCTTTTTTTTTTTTTCAGACTGTGGATGTCACTGCTTTAACAATAATGAATTTCAAAACTTTCAAAAACTTTTAATATTTAATAAGACTTATTTTTTTTAGTTGCTATCTGTCTTCAAATTCAGATATCAAACTGATCAGAACAAATACTACACTTGATCCTAGTCATAAGCCCACCTGTTTTTTTCTAACTGTTGTCTGGTTGTGAATGTTTCTTTTTCTTTATCTTTTTAACAAATGGCAAGGATAGGGATTCTCAGCAAACAGATAGACAGGCAGACATAACACCCATACATCCATACATCCGACAGTCATATACATAAGGCAATCGGGACGGACATCGCAAAGACAAGTGTGAAAAAAGAAACAGGCCCCAATTTTCGGGAAGCCGAAACGAAAATAAGAACGGGCAACCGCCCGGAGCCGCAATCAAAATGTATGTACACAGACGAAGAGGGGGAAGAGATAAAGAAACAGCAAATTCACGTCCATCGACCTCAACTCTCTCCTTCCCTCTCTCTCTCCAATGCGGACAGTCCGTCGTCGCGCACCAACCCACGAAGTTGTCACCCCTGCTTAGTCCTCCCGCACCCGTCGGTTTCGCCCATGTCACAGTCCGTCATGGCCAACGTCAATCCCGCGCGTTCGGCACCAGCCCGTCGGGTCCCCCAACTCCTACTCTAGTCACCTCTTACTTCGCTCGTGTGCCGATCCTTCTTGATCGCGCAACCTCGAGCTTCCAACAACGGGTCCAGAGAGTTGACTAATCGCTCAGCCGAGATTTATAGCGTGCATGCATGCACAAGGAACACAGAATTACCAGTAGGGCGGGAGCGCCTGCGTTCTGCATGATCGACCGCGGCGTGGGGGACGTAACCCTTCTCCACGCATCGATCCGAGCATGCAAGTCGCGACTCACAGCAAAAAGAAAGAGAGGGAGAGCGTGAGAGACGAAGTGCAAGAAGAAAGATACAGTTACAATGGCACCCGCCCAAAATTGTAGTTACACACACGATTAAGGGCGCCCACTAATCAGAGTACCATTGGAGCCGCATGAAAAAGCGTGTAGACAAAAGGCGCAGCGCGACAGAAAAAGTCCTCATTACTGAATTCCTAAATTCTTATCTAATGCGGAAAAGCAAAAAGCATTCATTCAAGAAGGAAGGTCCAAAATTCCGAGAGCTATCGGGGCTTGACAAAATTCGAAAAAGATTCAAAAGAAAATTCAAAAGAACGAAGCAATTTCCCGCGCGATGTCCACGCCCAAAAGATCGAACGTGAAACGAAAGAAGCGACGTCAACATTTTCTAATCGCTCGCGTAGTGGCGCGCCAAACATCCATCCGACCAATCTCCCAACCGGCCGTCCCCGAACACACCCAGCCCCGAAGAAGCGACGAAAAATACGAAGAAGCAAGGGCACTGATGCAATTTTCCTCCGATCCCGATTTCCCGAAAGTGGCCCAATCTTCCCAGCTTAGGACCCCTTGTTGCAACCGCGCAGAAAATCGCGCATTACAGAAAGTGGTTCGTCACAGCTTAGCAAGCTCCTGCTTGCTTGTTGACACGTGTCGATTTCTCTAATCGATCGACACGCAGAGCAATTCTGTGTATGCCTCTTACCGTTCGATTGCGTGTGGACGTCATCCAACGTGGCAACTCTGCTCTTCTACTAGTTCCTTAGATTGGGCTCTTCGACGATTCAAGGACGGGATCTTTCTCGTGCCGTCGCCACGACACGAGTCCATTACCGGCTGCATCAGTAATTAACGGGGAGGGGGAAGGGAAGTCGATACATGGCAGCATGGCGGGGTGGAGGGTTTATGGGCAGCAGGGGCAGGAGACTTTCCATTCCAGATACAGTCTCCGGGAGTTCCTGGTAACGAACAATGCGATGGAAACAGGGGAATCAATTGCCAGTGAGAGGGAGGAACGCGAGATAGTCGGGGTAGAGGGTGGTAAAGGTTCGGAAGAGCGCCGCGCGAAATCGATCGCGATCTTCGCATGTGGGGATGGTCCCCGTTATCAGGCAATAAACCTCAATCATATTGTGGCCTCGCCACGCGGCATTGAAAAGCAAGACATGGAGGCAAAAGGCCGGGACGACGCACCGGAGGGAGGGATGGGGATGCACAACGATAGCGAGGCGAGCGGCGTAGAAGTGGCGGAAGGTACTGCGGGGGAACGAATTGGAGGGGAACGTGACGGGGGTGGTGAGCTGGCGAAGGGTGAAGTAGTCAAGGGGACGGCGACGAAGACCGATCGCCCGTATCGGTACGTCGGCGAACTGGGGGATGGGTTGGGGAGGAGGGGGATCGGCTTCGTCGCCGTGCCGATGGGGCCGGAGTCGTGGCCACGAGGTTGCCATCTTCAGGTCGGGGCGGCTCCGGATCTCGGTTTGGGTCATTGCAGATCTACAGACTCGCCGCACTTGCGAGTTCAAACTCCGTCTTCCCAGCCGCGATCTCTTCTCTTTTACGGGCTGCCTCGGGATCTTCCGCCTCTGTTCCTGTGCGCAGCGCTTCTTCTGGCACGGCTTCCCACTCCGATCTAGCGGATTCTTCCTCGTGCCCTTCTTCTCCTTCGTCGTCTTCTTCTTCTTCTTCTCTTGGCTCCCCCTCGCTATGCTCGATGTAGCTTCCTTCTTCAGGGGTTTCGTCTTCTTCCCCGAATACTTCGTCGCCTTCCCCACTTTCTTCCCGTTCGTCTTCTCCTTCGTCGTTCTCAGTGCTTTCTTCCTCCTCTCGAATGGCAGCAAGCTGCTCTGCCGTTGGATGCCTGAAGAAAGCAGGATTGCGAGCCGTCCGGGGATCCAAATACTGCTGCTGTGACGGCGAAATGCGCTCTGCGGCTCCTTCCACACAAGCCGATCACTGGAGATACGGCGTCAACGTGCGAGAAAGCACGTGAGGAATCGGGTGCTCGTCGTCCTGCGAGATGATGTCAAGAGGGAGATCGTCCGCCAGCTGCGCTATCGGAATCGTGAGTTCTCGCGTGATAAGTTCCTGATGGCCACACCGTACTGTACCGAATAGGAACGCGAGGAGCTCTCCCTCCACGTTGGTGCGCCAGGCCTGGATAAACAACAACTCCAATCGCTCTATGCAAGGCGGGTGCGCTTCGCCCTCGGTCCACGTCAGCCGTACTTCGACCAAGCACAGGGAAAGCTCGATAAACTCTTCGCGCCACAGTTCCCAGTGTGGGGGATGAATGTCGGGGACTGCAAGGGTCGTTAGAGAGTAGGAAAGGCAAGGATGGATATCGGACTGCCAGAACGTGGAGAAGGTGGAGGGGAGATCAAATACGGAGATCGGAGAGAGACTCATTGGGGGTGAGGGAAGGGAACAACTACAGGGAGAACCGCCGGCGGATCACGCTAGTACATCCGAAGGCCGTCGTATTCGATTGCTCCTGTCGCCGCGACCGTGTCCCCGGGATGAGCCAGAAGCTGGGTCCACTCGGCGACCAGATCGTTTGCCCACGCGCGCAGCGATGTCCTCACCGCCGAACGTCGTAAAGGGAGGAGCGTGGAGAGATCGGCACGGAAGTTGATGACGACCGATATGCGGCTGACACCTGGCACCGCTCGCTGATGAACTGCTACGGCCTCGGCCAGCATTACTGCATTGGGCCGGCCCTCGATTCTGAACACCGCCGCTGCATCCACGCCTTCTGTACAGAAAAAGTGCGCAAGCCGCCGAAGATCTGGACTGAGGTGGGGATGATAGACCTGTCGGATCGTCAATCGATCACGGGGCGCAAGCGCTGCTTCGCTGAGGGCTCTCTCCTCCAAAAAACTCATGGCGATGGCGATGGTGATGGGGAGGCAGAGAGGGAGCGAGAAAGGGAGGGGGATGGCGGAGAGTCCGAGCCGTCGTCGCCGGCTTCCTCAGAAAAAGAGATCGAGGGAGAGGGAGATGGAGTAGAGGGAAGGAGGCGAAGATAGGACACGTGGCGTGTGATCGGACGAGCCAATCGACTGCCAGGGACTTGAAGGGCGAGGCGCACAGTGTCCACGCCGTTGCGGCCGAGCTCGATCACGCGATATCGCTCGAAGAATCGTGGCGCTGGCTTACCCTGGCGAGCATATTTCCTCACCTGCACCACGTCCCCCAATTTGTACTGGGGCCGCGGACCCGCATTCCCATTCCGGGCCTCGTAACTTCGGACCTGTCGGCCTTGGGCTAGTTCGGTCATTTTCTGTCGTTTTCGGGCTAGCCTGGGCAGTGACCGTTCCATTAGCTCTAGGTGTCGTTTGGCCTTGTCCCTAGCCGTGGCCCTGGTGGGCCGTCGGTTCAATGTAGACTCGTCGAGGAGGCTTGGTATTGAAACGCAAGCGACGCTATTGGTCCTTAATTGGAAGGGGCTTACCCCCGTCGATTCGTGGGGCGTTCCGCGATGGACCGCCAGGATGTGATCGACGAGATAGGGCCAGGGCCTCGGATCTCGTGCCACGATGTTTCGTCGCAATGCTGTCTTTATCACCCGGTTAGCGTTTTCAACCAACCCATTGGATTGTGACATGTGGGGTGCAGTGTTCCGTATGGCGACGCCATGTATGACCAGATTCTTTAACACTTCTCCTCTGAATTCAGCCCCGTTATCGGTCAGGATCTCTTTCGTATCCTGATGCATCCCGAGGAAACGGTTGACATATCGCGCGATTTCCGTGGCTTGCCGCGTGCGACAAGAATACGCTTCGATCCATTTCGAGAAATGGTCGACAAATACCAATAGGACTGAATATTCATAACTATTTGGGCCAAGGGGCAGCATATGTCGGTAGTATCCATGCTCACTCTTTGAAATGGTCGTTCAACAACTGTGGGCACTATCGATCTTGGCGGCTGAATCGACGCCTTGTCAGCGGCGCAGACTTGACAGTTGGCGACAATGTATTTTACATCGTCGCGGATATTGGACCAGTACCACTCATTTTTGTCGATAGCGGACTCCGTGATCCGTACGGCAAAATGGGCCGCAATTTCCTCGTGGGCGGTCTTAACCCAGTCATACCGCACGAACGGATGCGGCACTACCATCCAAATCCCACTGCCGTCCGTTTTCAGGTTTTTGTAATCTACCCTCTACCCATCGATAATCCCGAGCCCTTTCGTCGGCCCTCCTCCGATCTTCTTTGGTGAAATCCTGGAGGGGGTTACCTACTAGGGTTGCAATTAAGGCAATATTCGTCCATACTTCGGCCCTTCTAAACTTTCGGGTCTTTTCCAATCCTTCTGACGTGGCATCCAAAAATCGAGCCTCGGTAGGAATCTTATCGGTCCGGCACAAGGGGCACAACCATGATCTACTATTGTTTCTGTATTGGATGCACGAGCCATGGGCTCATGCGACACACTGTCGGCAATCTATCCATTCCGCATACCCCTCCCCGTTAGGACACGTGGAGACCGAGTACACGCGGAAGATGGCTTCGCAGAAGTAGCAAAATTTGTCAGGCAGGGAGAGGAGAGACGACGAGGAAGGGGGGGAGAGAGGGGTAGTGGGGTTACCTTCGTCACCCATCGCCACCGATTCGCTTCTTGCCACGTGGGAGAACTTCCACTTGTCCGTACTTCGGCTCGTTAGTCGGGTCTGGCTCTTTCCACGGTGTAATTTCCTCGCCCCTTGGTACCTTAGCAGGTCGCTGCAGACGTGTCAGCCCGTCCGCGTTGCCGTGTCGCTCGGTCTTTCGATGGACGATATCGAAGTCGTATTCTTGCAATCGCACCGCCCAACGACCAATCATGCCCGTGTAGTTAGTGAGCTTCTTCAACGCCAGCAGAGGCTCGTGATCCATTACGAGGCGAAACTTCTGTCCGTAAAGATACGGATGGAAGTGATGGATTCCCCAAACTACCGCATAGCACTCGCCTTGAGGTGCGGAGTCGTTTCTTCATTCGTCCGGTACGGTTCGAGATGCGTACTCGATGACGTGTTCTCGACCAGCGTTCCCCTTCTGGGCTAAAATAGCAGAAATAGCTTCCGGCTGCCAGTCCGTGGTGAGGATGAACTGGTTCGAGGGGTCCGACCGAATCAAAATAGGGGCCGTTGCCAGAGCGTCCTTGAGAGTTGCAAAAGCCTGCTGGCACTCCGCGTCCCAGCTGAGAGGTTGGTCCTTCCGTAACAGATTCATTAGTGGTCGTGCAATCACGGCAAAACCCTTGATGAAGCGCCGGTAATACGACGCTAGTCCCAAGAAGGCTCGAACCTGCGTCAGTGACGTGGGAGCGGAGCTTCCCTTACCGCCGCAACTTTTCTCGAGTCTGGCCGCAGTCCTCCACGTGTCACGACATAGCCCAAGAACGAAATTTCCGAGAGGAAAAATTCGCTCTTCTCAAGCGCAATTTTGAACCCCGCGTCTCTCAATGCACCCAATATCCATTCGATGTGTTGCGCGTGCCCGTGATAGGTTTCCGAGTAGACCAGGATGTCGTCCATGTACACGATCACGCAGAAGTTGATCATCCCTTGCGTCCGCCGTGTCTTGTTGACAAAGTTCTGGAACGTCATGTTCATCGCTCGCTGAAATGTGGCAAGCGCATTGCAAATCCCCATCGGACACTGAACCCACTGCCACGTGCCCTCAAACAACACAAAGGCCATTTTCGGTCGATCTTCTTCCCTTACTAGAATATGATGGAAGCCATGCCGAATATCAAACTTGCTGAAATAATTAGCGCACCCAATCGCATCCAACAAGTCATCAATCCGGGGGAGGGGATACACATCCTTAATCGTGATTTCGTTCAGCTTGCGATAATCAATGCAAATGCGAATCGCCCCGTTTTTATTCCGCACTAATACTACGGGAAAGGACCAAGGTCCGGTAGCGGGTTCAATCCAACCACTGGCTTCGAACTCCCAAATTCGTTCAAGAGCCTTTTTGCGTTCAATCAAGGAATAGCGATAAGGTTTACAATGAATCGGGGAGTGATTTCCTGTCTGAATTTCATGTTGGATTACTAACGACAATCCGATGTAAGTGTCTGACACACTAATTGCTCCTTGGTATTCCGTTAGAATATCCGCAATCACCTGGTGGATTTCTTCCGGCACATATTGTGGAACGTGTAGTTCGAAAAGTTGGTTCCAGATCCGAACGCCAATCTGTTTCGTGTTCGCCTGTTTTGTCAAGTCGGGTGGAGGCGCCGAGATGAATGAATGATCCGATCGCGAGGAGAACACCGTGGCCATCATCTAAGCATCTTCTTCCCGGATTGCCACGTGTCCTTCCGGGGTAATCCCGTCGCAAACATCCTGCCATGGCACTTCCTTGGTTGCAATCTTTATCCCCAACCCGTCTGTTTCTGCTTCAAAGCGCCCAGGGGGTTCCAGAGAGCTTGCTTCCGCCCCCAAGCATAACAACCTCACTTCTTTAGCCGATGTTAGTAAAGATCTAGGTAGTTTCGTAATGTCGCAATAATGCTTTTTGTCTCTATACCTGGTGAGGAGAGGGGTGATCCCTTCGTACAGAGTTGAGGGGGTTCCAAAGAGTCGACCATCCTCGAAATCTGCACGAGGGGCTCTCCCAAGATCATCACCTTGGTCCTTTGAATTTTTCGGCTGGTCAGTTGCATCGATCTCGCTATCGTCTTGGGCGGCGGGTAGTAAACGCATTGTCGTACTAATTTCAAGATCTCCGGATCATCTTCGTCACTGCTTTTCGCATCATCAGATGATTTTCCTTCTGTGGGTTCGCCCCTGGAGATCATGCAAAGAGTCCCTGCCATCATCGGCGAGACCCGCGAGACCGCGTTAATAGTAGTGCGAAGGGTCAATCACATGAGCACTGCGTAGAGCGGGAAGTCCGAAAAGAACGTCGTACGTATTACATCTAGTACTACGACATCCCCAAGCGCGTGTACTTTACCTAATCGGAAAGCGACATTGGTCATTCTCCCTACAGTCTTAATCTTTTCCTCATCTGCCGAAACGAGCTGATCTTTTTCGGTGAGCATTATCAGATCGTTCTTCCTGCCTGCCCTTTCGACCACTCTTAGCGAAATAGCCAACACAGTTGCTCCTGAATCTATAATCGCTTTGTAAGGAATTCCCCAAATTTCAATATCACATTCTGCGGATTTCCACGGAATCGGTTTAATCCGTAAGAAATGATCGTCTTCCAGAATTAATCCTACCCGTATCAGCTCCGGAGTGCCTGTTGGGTTTTCTTCCGGCGCGGGGCCTTTGGCTTTCACGTTTGGTGCTCGGGTGAGGGCGAATCGCTTTCGATTCGCTTTGCAGTGCTGTAACATTCGCTCGTTGGCTTGTTCGGAGATCGAGAGTCGATGACCGATCGGAAGGGGAATCCGATGGTCCAAGGCTCGGATGATGTTTAATACATCGATCTCTCATGTGACGAAGGTGGGTTCTCCCGACTCCATCTCTCCTATGGACGGTCGCCACTCCGCCACCTCTTTTGGTTCCGGCGCTGGTCTGATTGTTCCGATCATTCCAAGTCCAGGATATCCCAGCGACACATATTGATCTAGCGGGATTAGCTCGACGGCCTCTTCCGTGGTGGCCAAGGCACTTCCCCCACTCTCTGCTTCTTCCATCAAGGCTCCGACTCGTCCAGGTCCATTGGCGATGGGGGCCGCAGCCATAGGTGCGACCCCGATCCGCTGTTGTGGGGGTCGGTGGGGGCAATCACGGGCTAGATGTCCGGGCTGATGACAGGCATAACAGACATTCAGATTGTTCGCAGCTCCTCCGAGAGCCAGGGCAGGGGTTAATCCTTGTTGTATCGGAGGGGCGCGCACCGCGATAGGTCGCATGTTCCTCATCATGGCTTCCAGTCGAGCATTATGCTCTTGCTATTCCTTTTTGCTTTCTTGGATTAAACTAATCAAAGTTTTGGTTAGTTCGAAAATGGATTCGTTCGATCGTACGGGAGCCTCAACCGGGGGCGGGGGTAATGCCCTGACGGGCGGGGGCATCATAGGAGCAGAGATGCTCAGAGTCTCGCTTAGGATTACTCGTTTGGGGCCTATCTGTTCCATATAAGTGACAGGTCCCGATACAAATCCCATGTTTTCAAGTTTGTTCTGCAAAGCAGCCAGTTCTTCTCTTGCTCGTACGAGCTCGGTCAAATCTTCGTCTCTAGGGTAGTCTTCTCCTTCCAGGAAGTTCGTTGCGAACTTCCGTTCCATTTCTTCCGCGGCAGCCATAATTTGTTGTAGCGTATGAGTAATGGGGGAAAACTGCTTTCGCAACGTAGTCCTTATTGTTTGACTGCGGAGTCCGTCAATGAACAGATCCCTCCCTACTTGCTCACCTCGCTCAGTTTTTACGAACATCCGGTAGAACCGGTTTCGATATTCTGCAACGGATTCGAGCGGTTTTTTGCACTCGGTCCTTGATCATGTACAATGCCTGCTCAGGGTGAACATAATCAAATCAGTTCATGAAATCCCGTTCGAAGGTTGGGAGATCCACCCATACATAAGTACTATACCAATGATGAGCGTCTCCTCCCATTCGAGCCGGAATGTTGATCTGTGCTCCGTGATCATCATACTACTGTGCTCTAAGCGTGGGCAGCCATGCTCCTGCGAGATGGTGCGCGGGATCAAACAGGTAAAGATCTGGTGGCGACATGGGGGCTCGTGCTCGTGGGGCGGGTTGAGTAGGTAGATTAGCATTTTGTTGCAGAACCGAGTTTTGCACGTTAGCAGCCATATTGGCTGCTCGTCGGTTAGCCGATCTGCTTCTGGTGACGATAGGCTCGCGTCTAGGCGCGTTCCGAGGGCTAGGTCGCCCACGGTTAGCCAGGTCGCTTAATTAATCGTGCTATCATTCCCAAGACCCTAGCCACGTGTCGGGCTCCGATACCAACCTCACGCCCAGCGCGACTTCCTGATCGGAGTGGGATGTAGGCCTGGAAGTCTGAAAAGGGGTGTGCCAAGGATTTTTGGGGAAAGTGGGGGAGTCTTAAGGGTATGAATGCTATTAAACGAGTCAGGGGTGCGTGCACAAGGGACTCACAGTCTGGTGGGGCCGGGGCACTGTGGGTGACGGGTTACGGGGAAGTCCCTCCGTGGTGGGGGTGGTCCCGAAAAGTTAGGCCGTCGGGGGCCGCCACGTGGCGCAGGTCGCCTCGCGCCCGGGTTGGGCCTTCGGAATTCCGGAGTTCTCTGTTCGCCGTTACGTCGGCAGTTCACGCAAAACGTATTGGGCCAGTAGGGGGCTATGGCTGGCCACGGAACGACACTGAGTTGATGATATGGGAGAAGGAGGTGGAAAGGAGGGAAATTGGTGGTGATCTCAACGAATCCCGGGCAGGTGAAGTAGTATGTGTGGTCAGGGGAAGGGAAATCGGAGCACCGAGGGTCGCTAGTGGTGGCACAGTGGAATTCTCGTGGACATAGCCGATTCTCCGTGTGACAAGGGTACCGTGTCCTTATGAGTTCGTTTACTATAGGGGTGAAATAGTCCGGGTCATAGGACGAGTCTGAGTTCCAAGATCGCGTCATGGTATCATCGTCGATAGGATAGCTCGGGTCGGGATATCGTCGCTGCGCACGAACACGTGTAGGACAGGCAGACTCAGTAACGCCTCAGTATGTTCGTACAGGATGACGGTTCCGCCTCAAATCTTCTTGGGTGTGCGAATCGACGTACGGGAATGCGTGTAAGCGCGCGACTCGAATCGCGTTTACACGTGTTCTCGCGCGGTGTTCACGGAGCCAGACCTCGGATCGTCCAATCGCTTATGATTAAGCAAGATGCAGCCCTATCACAACCCTCATCGTGAGATAAGCAAAAACGAGAACAAAATTGCTATCAGGGCCAGATTCCTACAACTGCATCAGGTGGGGGCAAAGATTCGACACAACAAAAGGCAAGGATAGGGATTCTCAGCAAAAAGATAGACAGGCAGACATAACACCCATACATCCATACATCCGACAGTCATATACATAAGGCAATCGGGACGGACATCGCAAAGACAAGTGTGAGCGAAAACCCAGGCCCCAGTTTTCGGGAAGCCGAAACGAAAATAAGAACGGGCTACCGCCCGGAGCCGCAATCAAAATGTATGTACACAGACGAAGAGGGGGAAGAGATAAAGAAACAGCAAATCCACGTCCATCGACCTCAACTCTCTCCTTCCCTCTCTCTCTCCGATGCGGACAGTCTGTCGTCGCGCACCAACCCACGAAGTTGTCACTCCGCTTAGTCCTCCTGCACCCGTCGGTTTCGCCCTTGTCACAGTCCGTCGTGGCCAACGTCAATCCCGCGCGTTCGGCACCAGCCCGTCGGGTCGCCCAACTCCTACTCTACTCACCTCTTACTTCACTCGTGTGCCGATCCTTCTTGATCGCGCAACCCCGAGCTTCCAACAACGGGTCCAGAGAGCTGACTAATCGCTCTGCCGAGATTTATAGCGTCCATGCATGCGCGAGGAACACGGAATTACCAGTAGGGCGGGAGCGCCTGCGTTCTGCATGATCGGCCGCGGCGTGGGGGACGTAACCCTTCTCCACACATCGATCCGAGCATGCAAGCCGCGACTCACAGCAAAAAGAAAGAGAGGGAGAGCGTGAGCGACGAAGTGCAAGAAGAAAGATACAGTTACAATGGCGCCCGCCCAAAATTGCAGTTACACACACGATTAAGGGCGCCCACTAATCAGAGTACCGTTGCAGCCGCATGAAAAAGCGCGTAGACAAAAGGCGCAGCGCGGCAGGAAAAGTCCTCATTACTGAATTCCTAAATTCTTATCTAATGCGGAAAAGCAAAAAGCATTCATTCAAGAAGGAAGGTCCAAAATTTCGAGAGCTAT
>BFEA01000040.1:489178-505657 GCA_003427395.1 Chara braunii
GGGGGGGGGGAGAAAAAAAGACTTTTTGACAGCCCTTGAACTTAACCCCTTTTGCCGCCGCGCCTTCAGCTGCCACTCTGTGGCCAACATCGGCTTGATGGGGAGTTTAACCTCGGCACGGATGATAGGTGGCGTAAGTCTCTCCCCTGCGTCTGATCGCTGAGCGGCTGAGTTGTGAAGTGACCACAGCATAATTTTTTTTCTTTGGCTGCTTCTTAATAATTTTCTTTTCTTTTTGTCCTCTTTCTGTTCTTAATTTATAAACCAATCAATAGATCAGTCATCAATCAACAAATCAAATATTAATCAATCAATCAAAAAGCAATCAATCAATCAATCAATTAGTCATCATCAACCCATCAACCAATCATCAATCAATCAGCAATCAACCCATCAACCCATCAACCAATCATCAATCAATCAGCAATCAATCAATCAATCAATTAATCAATCATCAATCAATCAATCAATCAATCAATCAATCGACCAATCCATCTATGCAGGCACACACATAGACTCACACACACAAGCACACGCACACGCATACACACACGATCACAGACACACACACTCACACGCACACACACATGGACGCACGCCCTCTCTCACAGACAGACGAGCGGAGTCGTGCGTCCGTGTGTGTGTGTGTGTGTGTGTGTGTGTGTGTGTGTGTGTAAGGGTGTGTGTGTGTGTGTGTGTGTCTCTGTGTGTGTGTGTCTGTGTGTGTGTGTGTGTGTGTGAGAGAGAGAGAGAGAGAGAGAGAGAGGGAGAGAGGAGAGAGGGGCCGCGGTCGGAGCTTCCACCGACAAGTTCGAAGAGAGGCCCCTGCTCTCTCTCTCTCTCTCTCTCTCTCTCTCTCTCTCTCTCTCTCTCTCTCTTTCTCTGTGTCTGTTGCACACACACGCGCGCACGCCCAGAAACACGCGCCTTTTTTAACCATCCATCAATCCATCCAATCAAATCGTCTTTTATCAATCGAATCAATCAAGAGAAGTCTTTTCGTTTTTTTTCTATCACGGAATCAATTAAGTAGTCTGTTTCCTATTTTTTTTTAGGAATCACGTTTTTTTTCCCCCAACCAACCAATCAATGCAATCTTTCTTTTTTTTGTGAACCCAATAAAGTTTAACCCTTTTTTCACTCTCTATTCACTGCACCCCCCTTTTCCATGTTTTTTTTGTGTTCCCGGGGTGTGGCCCGGGTTCCTCAGCCCTGATTCTCCGTTTCCAACCCCCGTTGCGCCGCTTCCCGAACCCTTTCGGGCCATGAGCAGACAGGTCTGCCGGGGTCCCGACCTGGCCGGTGCCAGGTCATGCGGGCGGCAGAAACTACAAACTGATGACGTGGCATAATGCCATTCAAACGTGGCACTCAGTCAGGTGCAATCGTCACCAAAAATACAAATTATTATTAAGTTAAAATTTCACGAACTGCTCTACTGGTTTATTATCATAAACGTCACATTCCATTGCATCCCAAAGTCAGTGGGTGAGAGAGAGAGAGAGAGAGAGAGAGAGAGAGAGAGAGAGAGAGAGAGAGAGAGAGAGAGAGAGAGAGAGAGAGAGAGAAGGCATCATGGCAACTGGCCACTTGAGAGTGCAAATCTGAACTTGAGCCCTGATCGGACTTTGCTTCTCATATTGAATTATTTTAATTTAATGATGATTTAATTAAATTTGACAAGGAAGATACATGAACCGAAATGATAAAAAGACTTTGCAGCTGATGCGAGATGAAAAAAAGTGCTAGGGTTAGGGCATATCTTTTTGGGGTAATTGCAGAAATAGGGCGTTTTTTAAGTGTGGCAGCAGAAATGTTGTAGGGGTCCTAAATATGTAATTTTGCAAGGAAAGTGGGACCCCGCCTGCAAATATTTTCTTTTTTGCTGTGAGACTAGCGGGACCTCTAAAGGTGTATTGCTCCATTTTTTTTTTTTTTTTTTTTTTTTCCCGTGGGTGGAGTGAGGGGAGGAAGCGAGGAACTCCTTTTTCTTTTTTTCTTTTTTTTCTTTTTTTTTTACATCCGCCTTCTTAATCATGGATACTCCCCGGCCAGGTAAGTATATGAACTCCATTCAAAGACACAATGAGAGAGGGAATTCCCCACAAACAACCCGAGGGAAGACATAGAAAAGAGACACTCGTATCATTGCCCAGCGCCGTTCCGTATTTATTTATTCTTTTTTTTTTTTTTTTTTTTTTTTCAAACCTATATTCTTCTCTCAATTTCACCTCACACTACCTACCTACCACTACTCCTAATTGTAGGCATACGGGGAACCCCGTAGCAGCCATTCACGAGAGAACATGCGGGGGCTGCTCCCGACCTGCAGGTGGGCGATACCAGCTACGTAGGGGAAGCCTATATCATCAGGGACCATGCCAACAGGACCAATCCCTGTGCCTCCCCTCAGGTGGTGGTCCCCGCCCCCCCCCCCCTCCTTACGAAAATCAGCAGACTCTGCTCAATGCGGATCGGGGGATCCAGTGGTCTATGTGCAATCCTCTAAGGTCGGTGTGTGGGTGCACCTTCGTAGTAAGATGGCGCTCTCCCCAGCCGGGGAGAGCACGGTATACTTCGACCTGCACGTCCGGTCCGGTCCTGCTGAACCTCAAGTAGTACTACATATTTGCACAGCTAACGATGCCCTGGCAAGAGAAGAACCAGATCATTTCCAAAAAGCGCAAGTTGTGCAGTGACTGCAGTCCATTCCCAATCATCTCCACTAAGTCAATCCCGCGGAAAGCGCGCCCGTCAAAGCGGAAGAGAAAACGGAGCCTTTCAAGGTGGGGTAGGTGCTCTATAATGAGTGTGATATCGTCCTCATCAATAACGTAGAGGCAGAGGTCCAGACAGACGAGCTGCGGCAAAGCCAATACCAGGGTTTCAAAGATTGTCGTGAGCTCTTGCGTTGCAATCTTGAGGCCTGTTAAGCCCACAACGACGGATCGGACCTTAGGACACCCATCAACGAGCCACCGGACGGATGATGGCCATTCGATCGTAGTGTGATGACTCTGATCGACTGTAGAATAGAAGGACCGCTTGTTCGACAAGAGGGCAATGAGTCCCGATGAAATCGAGCATCCAGATCCTGCAACCTCGGACAGAGAGAGTAATACTCTTGAGCTGACCCTGGCTGCGCAGGATCGGACGGCCTCGAACTCGTGATCTCACACATGCTGCTGCTCTGTCAATTCCGAGTCTTCTTCGGAAACGAGTGGTCCCCACCATCCGTCTTGCACGACGGCCAACGACGACGTTATAACTTATCAGACGTGCTTCGGTTGTCTTTCAAGCCGTTGTCTTTCAACGTTGCCCCAGGAAGGGGATGTTATCAGAGGTACTTGTCTCCAACGGAAAAGGTGGAAAGATGTACGGCGCCAATGGCGGCAAACCTTGCCCACAACACGAAGCCTGTGTCGAATGGGGAGGAGTGCGAAGATGAGCACAAGCATCTCCGGTGGAAGACTCGTCCTGTTAGGTAATACAGATACAGCTGCAGTAGTATCGGCCTGATTCGAATTCCCAGCAGGACACTCCCACGCTGCAGGCTCAGAATCGCTCGAATGGCCACCCATACTCCTTGGACCTTCCTTTGGACACAACTTGAACGTGACCTTTCTGCCACTGTCCGTCCCTCTACCCCGCCGTTCTCCCTTGCTCTCAGATTGTCTGCACCAAAACCATCATGCCTCCCCCATGGCCATGCAATCACCCTTCGTCTCTCTCTCTCTCTCTCTCTCTCTCTCTCTCTCTCTCTCTCTCTCTCTCTCTCTCTGTGCTATTAGCTCTGTGTCCTCCCTCTCAATATTCCTCACTCGCAGGCTTCAAACAAGCAATTAATCCACAAGGGGACGGAAACTTGCCTCAGGCCGCCCTTTTTTCGCCTTCCTCGCTCCCTCTCTCTCTCTCTCTCTCTCTCTCTCCCCTAGACGGGTAGAGAAAGTTATCACGTTGACGCGATTGTAATTAAAAAAAAAAAAAAAAGAGTTAAATAGAGACCTGCAGTGCTCACATACACACACGTACTCCCTCGGCGACATAACACTTACTCCCCAGCATTTGAACATTGAACAAACAATCCTTTTTATTTTCTCAAACCTATAACCTTGTAGAACCCCAATAGAACTACCCTGTTACTAGTAGAACCCCAATAGGACTACCCTGTTACCTGTAGAACCCCAATAGTATTACCCTGGTACTTGAGCCTTGATTCCCTCATCCCTGTAGAACCTCAATAGGATTACCCTGCTACTTGCATTACTCCCCTTTTCCTTTTCTGACAAGTGATCGCCCCGTCCCGTCCTTCACAATTCTTCATTAGGTCTTTGGCAGCCGGGACGTTGCTTTCTAGAGGGAGGGAATAGTGTTACAGACTCAGCCAGGGCTCTATCCCCGGTCCGCGGATTACCACCACCCAGGCTGTATTTTTGAGTCTCTGATCTCCAGTTCCTGACTGTTGGCGCCCTCTGCAGTTGGTGCCCGTTCTCAAATCCCTCCTCTGAGTCCTCTGGCACTTTCTGATTTCTATACTTGGCGCCATCCGGCATTCTGGCGCCCAGGCTCAGACCTTCGATTTTAGTGCAGCCCTGAGGCAAATTGCACTTTTGCCCTTGGACTCAACTTGAGTCCGGTACTTAAGACCGGACTCAAGCTGAGTTCAGGGATTCAGTTCTCGGCCTCAGTGCTTGTGCTTCAGTGTGACTTGCTGCGATATTATGTTCAGAATCAAGATTGTGACTTTGCGACTTTGCCACTTTGTGTCTGTGTCCGTCCAGTCGTGTCTAGCCCTTGTCGAGTTGAGTGAGTGTGTGTGTGTGCTCTCACTCCCTCCCTCTCTCTTCCCCGACCTCGCTGCTCTGCCTCAGCCTCGTCACAGTTACTCCTTTCTGCTGTATAGTGCTATGATGTCTGGGGGTGTGCGGGTTTTTCAGGAGGAGGCACTTGGGCTAAGTTAGGGCCTGGTTGCGCTACTCTCCATACACCAAGTTTGGCAAGTAGGCGCCTGGTTGCACCTACTCGCCAAACTTGGTGAATGAAAAATTATGTCAGACCGGCGAACGTTTTCGGTTTCCCCGCCTGTGCACGGCGGTTTGTGGAGGTCGGTCCTCGGACCTCTCCACAAAACAACTTTCTCAAGAGTGCACGGCGGTTTGTGGAGGGCGGTGCTCAGACCTCTCCACAAAACAACTTTCTCGAGATTGCACGGCGGTTTTTGGAGGGCGGTCCTGGGACCTCTCCACAAAACAACTTTCTAGAGAGTGCACGGCTCCGCGAGTCGAGATCAGGCAGACAATTTTTTTTAACTTCTCTGTAGAAGAAATATTGTGGCGAGTAAGTGCAACCAGGCCTCCAGTTCGACACCATTCTCATTTTTTTCACTCTCCACCCATCCGCCATGCATTGTGGCGGTTCGAGTTTTGTTTCTGCCCAACTACTTCTGGCTACCTCCAGCTCTGTGTACTTCCGAGCTATTGGCGTGCCTCGAACGCCTGTAATCAACATGGAGTCTCGTTTCTATCTTCTTGGTTACTTACTTCTAGGGGCTCGTGCACGTCAAAACATCAGCGCGCGTGCACCATGGGGTTGCGCATAGGCAGGGGATGTCATGGGGGGTGTTGCGCATAGGTGTTTGAGCGGGCGCGGGAGAATCAGCGCGTGGTTTCACAGTCTGAACCACTATAGCCTCTACGAGGATGTGTGGAAGTATCTGGAAATCTGTATCTGGAGCTCCTTCTGATCCTTATTATTAGGATACTCTCCTCTTCCTTTGTGGTAGTTTCTATTACTATAGTGTATTCTTGGTTCTCGGACTGTCTTCTCTCGGACGGAACATGATGACCAATGGCGGGGTCTGATGGTTGAAGGAATTGTTGTAGGGCGATGTATAGTTAGGAAGTTGGACGGTCAAGTCCTCCTCAATTTGCGGCTTCAATTGACCCCTGATGAGGGCCGGCTGGCGACCGGCCGAAACGAGGCGTCGGGTTGCGGTTGTGACCGACTGTTTTCAAGGTGATGCAGGCATTGCAGGGTGTTGACGACTGTCGATATCCTCGCTAATCTTAGCACGACGTCAGTCCATTGTTGAGATAGAATCTTTTTTTTGAAGAAGATGACCCATTTGAGTCGCGTTCGGGAGACTTGATGCCTTGGGTTCTTGCTGAAGTTGCGGCCATTCTCTTCCTTGGATGTCATGCGTCTGTGATGCGTGTGCATTCTGGGACTATTGCAAACCTCTTTCCTGTCTATTGTCCTATGCTGATGTATGTTTCACTAATTATTGAGCTGCTATTTTGCAAACCATCATGTGACGGAGATTAGCCACTCTTAGGGCACGCTCACACAGCGGTACCAAATCCGCATAACCCCCAATATCCCAAAAAAATAGTGTTGAGAGATAGTCACACCAGGATCTCATTTCGTCACACCAGGATCTCATTTCCCCAAACTACTTATTTGTGACCCCGTTTGTCAGCGGCCTGAGGGGCCGCAGTGTTACCCCAAATTCCCTTTCTTGTTTGGAATCAACCTGCGGAAATGGAAAGAAAGAAATTCAAAGATGAAGATATTGCTAGGAAACGTGATCTCGCAGTGTGAATGGGGTAGTCGAAGAGGACCCAAAATCCAGGTGGCCACAACCTTTGTCTGTTGCGAAATGGGGAAGCAGTGTGACCTGTCCAGCCAGTGTGAGCCGCTATGTTCCCAAATTGGGCATCCCATTTTTCTATGAAAATAGACCTGTTTTGGGTAGGCAGTGTGAGCGTGCCTTTATCTTCTCTGTTGCCGTCGCCACACCACTCTTGAAATTCAAAAATGTTTCAAGAGTTGTCAGAAATTTTCAAGAGTCCACTTTTCTAGAGTTTAGGGTATTCCCCTTACTTAGTCACACACCACTCTAGAAAAGTGAACTCTTGGAAATGGGCGCATCTGTTTTCAGTTCCTCAAGAGTGCTGTGTGGCTCTGCTGCGGAATGAACCTGGTCTACCCCGTCTTCCTTGTTCGTGAGTCCACTCTTGAGAATGGCCTGACGGATCCAACCGAGATGTCAGGGTCACATTTGACACCTCTTGAAAACCACGTGCCCGTCAAGTGGGGCCTCCCTATCCACTACTCTCCACATGCACAAAACATGGCAATGTATCTTTCCATGTTCTGGGGTAGATTCACTCTAGATTTTGCAGATTTTGAGAGTGGTGGAGCCAGGACCTCCCCTGCTCTAGCGAGGACGCTTGAAAAGAGAGGTATTGCAGTGGCAGGCTGGGCTGCGGGTTTTCAGTGTTTTTTTTTTTTTTTTTTTTTTTTTTTTGTCAATGGGTTTTCAGTGTTTCAAGAGCGACTATTGAACCCAGTTTCTGAGACCTCTTGAAATTGAATTTGGGAACAACAACAAAAAAAAAAAGTGAATTTGGCAAAAAACTATCAAGGCTGTGTGGCGGCGCTCGGACTCTTGAAAACAACACATTTTCAAGAGTTGTGTGGAGACACTAGAAAGGCGAAAAAGTTCGTTTTAGGCCCTCCCACACTTCTGCTCGTTTGGGGGCGGACAATTTGGACAAATACACAGTTTCTTTGTCTTTTGGGGGTAAAGTACTGGGGAGTCACAAAAACGAGTTATAATTGCACCATGGGGTAATTGCACCATGGGGCAAGATACAGGGCCTCGCCACACCACTCTCGAATCTCGAAAAAATTTGAGGGCTGTCAGAACTTTGGAGAGAGCGGTTTTCGAGAGAAAAAGGCCCTTCTCCACATAGCACACCCGAAATTTTCCTCGGCGGCCAGATTCGGTAGTGCTGTGTGGCGGAGCCAACTCTTGAATTGGAAGCGTGTCCGGCACCCTCCACCTCTCTATTCTCGAAGAAGGTGCATTTTCGAGAGTTGCTTTCGAGATTGTGCTGCTCTCCTTCAGCGCACTACCGTCCAAAATGGCCTGACAGCTCTCGAAATCGACCACGAACTTGATCACCTACGGGTGGTATCACGAAAACCCCGAAGCTGCAGGCTGGGCTCAAACATCGTTTCGAGAAGGCCCTCGAAACCTGACAGCTCTCGAAGACATCCGAGGGTTTTCCAACTCTCGAATTTTTTAGATTCGAGAGTGGTGTGGCGAGTCCCACGGTTTGCAAGAATTGCACTTGGCGCACCGTACCTGGCCAGAAAGCTCGGTTGTATACATTGCCCGAAATGCAATTGCAAACTCTATATTGGTCCATACTGCAATTATAACTCCTTTTTTTTTTTTTTTTTTTTTTTTTTTTTCTCAACTTCTGTTTGTTTACCTTCCACTACCTGCTCCTAAGACTATCTAGAGGGGACCCCTGCAAGCATAGTTTTCCTCTCTCTGTGAAGGGGTTGTGACTCTGGCGTAGTTTCCCCTTGCCTTTTTTTTCCAATCGAAAGGTTTTTCCGCTGGGGGGATTTGTAGGAAAAAGGAAAAAAGGGCGAAGAATCCAGGCAGGTGCGACCTTGCGAGGGCCAAGGTCCCACTAGCAGCGTTGAGTTTCCTCAACGCCTGAATCTGGACGCTCGTGGAGATGTGCCGTTGGGAAAACTAAACGCAATTTCTGCACATATCCACAGGCACGTCCAGATTCAGGCGTTGAGGAAACTCAACCCTGCTAGTGGGACCTGGCCCCAGGTCCCCGGGAGTGAACGGTGGAACATAGCCTCTGTCAGTGAGGCCGCTGAGGGGTGTACCTACCTTCACACCCCTTTCCCTCCGCCTTCTCCTCTCTTTCCATCTTCAAACCTCAGGCGTAGTATTGTTGCTTCTCCCATTTGACTTGTGCTTTTCACTACCTCCTCCTCCTCCTCCTCTTCCTCCTCCTATCTCCTCCCTTCTCCTCCTCCTTTTTCTTCTTCGTCATTTCATCTTGTTCTTCAATTCATCTTCTTCTTCTTCTTCTTCTTCTTCTCTCAGGTGGAGAATTGAAGCTTCTCTATACAGCGGATCGCTCCTAGGTTGAACTGGGACCACCTGTTTTTCGTTACCACCTCCTCTTCCTCCTCCTCCTCCTCCTCCCCTCCTCCTCCTCCCCTCCTCCTCCTCCCCCCCTCCTCACTTCCCCTTCTTCCCCTTCCTCTTCTTCTTCTTCTTCTTCTCCTCCTCCTCCTCCTCCTCCATGCCGGTGTAGCACTGTACCACTCTTTTGGACTCGTTCCATCTTCTGAAGGCCGTCCCAAAGATGGGTACTTTCACTCATGCAGGCGTAGCCTACGATTTAGGCTTTGGATCTTGAAGAATTGGGCTTCTTCTTCTTTTTCTCCTCCTCCTCCTCCTCCTCCTCCTCCATGCCGGTGTAGCACTGTAGCACTCTTTCGGACTCTTTCCATCTTCTGAAACCCGTCCAAAAGATGGCTACTTTCACTCATGTAGGCGTAGCCTACGATTTAGGCTTTGGATCTTGAAGAATTGGGCACGGAAAATTTCTCAATCTTGCGCTCTCCCCTTCGATGTCCTTTGTGTTGATCTCTGTTTATACTACGGGTCACTTGTCGTCCGGTGGCTCTTACTTCTCTTGGCGCTTGTGTATCCTTTTCCTATGCGATTCGGTAATTACCTTTACAGTGAGCGATGTCGGTCCAGCAAAGGAATCTCGGCGGCACGGTAGACGAGGCAAGGGGGGACAGACGCGGCAGACAGTGGAGGGGGCAACTGCGTACAGAGGAGTCGGGCTCGATGCACCCACCGCCGTTGATCCAGATCCGCACTCACTGTAGCCAAGATGACGATGCTTCCATGGTGATCGATTTCCGTTCTTCGTTTGTGAGAAGTGAGTTTGACAAGAGGCACATCCTCCCTGTCCAGGTGGCTTACCTGAATGCCATGGAGCTGAGGCGTAGGTGGCTTAGGAGCAGGTGGATGATTCTCTCTCTTCGGTGTTACATGTCCCGCAGATCGGCCCTTGGTCTCCTGAAGAGTCGTGATTACCAAGCCTTTGCCATTGCGTTCGAAAAGTACTTCTGCGATTCCATGCCCGTTTATTTGTGGGAAAACCCGGTGGAGTGGAGTACCGACTTCCCGTGCACGCCAGCTGAGTTCATGTACTCCTTTCTGACGCAGTCATGGGAGAGTTCCCTTCGTCGTAAAGGCAGAGGTGGTCGCAAGCGTGGCAATAGATTGACGTTCAATCATGATCGTGGTCCTCCTCCTCCTCCTCCTCCTCCTCCTCCTCCTCGTGCTCCTGCTGCCGCTCCTGCTCCTGCTACTGCTGCTGCTGCCGCTGCTGCTACTGCTGTATACACGAACGATCCGATGGCAGCTTTCGAAAACACGTTCAGGAGTGATCGTGAGAGTTCTGTACCACGTACAGGCGAAGCCGCTGAGGAAGTGATCCTCCTGGCAAGGTGGCGTAAAGCATTGCGCCGCGAATCGGATACGTTTGTGCACAAAAGGACAAGTCACAATCATGATGCAGCTGCTGGTGTTGGTGTTGGTGTTGGTGTTGGTGCTGCTGCGGCCGATGATGATGATGAGGATGATGATGATGATGATGATGATGATCGTGATAGAGAAGATTCAATCAGGTGGAGTAGTATTCAAGAGGTGATACCAGCAGCAATCCAAGGTATGGCGGTGGGGGGGGAAGATGCAGATCAGTCTGATCAGGTAATAAGGAACAAGTTGCTGGGACTGTTCATGATGGTTGTCCCTCCGACCAGCGTCTCCACGCTGGGAACGTGTTTCGCCCGCTACGGTGAAGATCGTCGGGGAGAGAGCGATGCGTTTCTCGCCTCTGTGTTACACGCCATAGCCAGGTCTAGGGATTATCCCATGTGCCAGCAGGGGTGGTGTCTTGTCAAGCTGATCGACTTCGATGCAGTCGGGTCCGACGGAGGCCGTCTCTCCCTCCGCATGTTCGTTACGTACTGGGATCCCGTCAGCTGGCGCGCAACCGTCGTGGATCGGGACGATGACACGACCGCCATAGCCGAAGCTGGCAGGCTGCATGTGATCGGCGACACGCTAGTTACTCTCAAGAGAGAAGATGTGATCGACAGCCGGTACAAGCCACACAGGGAGCTTGTCCTCCCTGGCACGTGCGTGAGAGGTGTGGCCACACGTGGGACGGCGAGAAACGTTTTCGTCGTGGGTAGCTCTGCTGTTGTTGAGGGGAGTAGTTACGCGTTCAGCGAGGACGGGAATTCTATTTTTAGAACGCCACCCAGCGCCGGCCTGACAGGCCGTCGTGTGCTCGGCGACGCGGCTGCTGGCTTGTCCGAGTTCGTAGGCCTTTGGAGAGAGCGTGACTTGTCATCCTCCCCTGATCCTCATCTTCTGGTGGGGAGAGAGAGGGAGGAGAAAATCGAGGCGAGATCCCAGCTTGTGAAGATGATACACGTGGCAGTTTCTCTGGCCAACCTCGCGCGGTCGGCCTCGTCTTTCGATGAGTGTGTGCACAAGTACGGCCTCCGCTTGACCTCCCTGCGAGACGCAAAGCAGTTCGGCTACAAGCACTTCGTCAGCCTATTCAAGGGCTCGTTGTGGGAACACCTGCCAGCGGAACTGGCCTTGAGGATCGTCGGATTCCTTCCACCTCAGCGTCTCTTACTTAGACCCCGTGAAACGCCCGGAGACATGCCCTTCCAACCCAGGTCCCATCGCTACGTCTGCTTGTAGCTGTCAAATCGAGGGGAAGGTTTCTATGACGTCCAGCTCATTTCATTCGAGGGCTCGTTGTGGGGACCACAACTGGCAGTGGAACGGGTCTTGCGGATCATCGGCCGGATTTCTTCCACGGCACGTCAGCGTGCGTCACTTCGACGGCTTCGGCCTGTGAAACGAGAGGAGAGATGCTCTTTCAAACCCCAAATTCCATCGCTAGCTCTGCTTATAGCTGTCAAATCGAGGGAGGGGGAGGTTATCGATGACGTCCAGCTCATTTCATTCAAGGGCTCGTTGTGGGGACAACAACTGCCAGTGGAACGGGTCTTGCGGATCCTCGGTCGGATTTCTTCCACGGCACGGCAGCGCTAGTTACTTCGACGATTTTTCGACCCGTGAATCGAGAGGAGGGATGCCCCTTTCAAACCCCAAATTCCATCGCTAGCTTTGCTTATAGCTGTCAAAGCGAGGGAGGGGGAGGTTATCTTCTTTTTTTTTTTTTTTTTTTTTTTTTTTGAAAAGCTTTCGCTGTCTACTAGAGGGGGAGGGAGGGGGAGGTTATCGATGACGTCCAGTTCATCATTCCAAAGGCTTGTTGTGGGAAGAAAGTCCAAACAACTGCCGGAGGAAGTGGGGTTGCTAATCATCGGATTTCTGCCACGGCACGTCAGCGTGCGTTACTTCCACGATTTTTCGACCCGTGAAACGAGCGGAGAGATGCCCTTTCAAACCCCGAAGTCCATCGCTAGCTCTGCTTATAGCTGTCAAATCGAGGCAGGGGGAGGTTATCGATGACGTCCAGTTCATCATTTCAAGGGCTCGTTGTGGGAAGAAGTCCAAAGAACCGTCCGACGAAGTGGCGCTGCGGATCATCGGATTTCTTCCACGGCACGTCAGCGTGCGTTACTCCGACGGCTTCGACCTGTGAAACGAGAGGGGAGATGCCCATTCATGCCAAGTGCCATCGCTGCATCTGCTCATAGGTGTCAACACGAAAACGGGGGTGGGGGGGGGCAGGGAGGGAGAAGGCGGGGTGGTTGACGTCCAGGGGTACGTGAGCCTAGGGGGCACGAGCCGAAATTCCATATTCGTGTTCGACAAGGGTCATTCTCGGATATATTTATTTATTCATTTATTTATTTATTGATTTAATTATTTATTCCCATTAAAAAAAAAAAAAAAAAATCATCTCTAGATTTTTGCGTCGCGTCATCCTTAATTAGGATGGGGTCATCGTTATTTTCTTCCACTGTGTACAGCCACATCTGCAACGAACATGCAGGTGTTCCCCGGTGTACACTAGTTGATGAGCTTTGTTTTCTTCCTGTCTGTTTCATTGTTTTGAGCGAGCTCTTTGTGACCTGTCACTTGTATGTTTTGTTTGTGAGTTCTGTGCTCTACGGGGCTTGATCCGTAGGTCTGTTCCCGCTAGTCCCTGTTTGGCAGGCTTAGGCCATTGGGCCTCTTCTCTTTGCCCTGTCATTCATTCATAACACTGGGCCCCCTCTTCCCCTATATAGGTCTAGGGTCGGATGAGTCTTGGGCTGTTGCTTAGATTGTCTGTCGAAGTTCTACAGTAGGCCGTGTGGGGTCTTTGAAAAAAAAAAAAAAAAAAAAAAAAAAAAAAAAAGAACTGGCGGGGAGAGGTCTTTTTTGCTTCCCCTTTTGCTGGGGTAATTCTGCCCGTCTGTTGCTGAAGCACTGCTGCGCTATTTTGGGCGAAGTCTTCTTCTTCTTCGAAAGCCCCAGGACAGTGTTGTTGGGTTTGGGTGGTGGCAGTGCTGCCATCTACCAGTTGGCAGCCATATCTGCTGTTCCTGCTCAGGGGGGACTTCATCTTCATCTTCTTTCAAGTGCTGGATAGGTTGTCTCCTTCTTCATCAGGACTTCCAGCGCTGCACTTCCCTGCCGGCGCTTAGCTGGCGCTGCCACTCCATCATTCAGATTGCTAGTTCCGATTGGCACGTTGTGACAGCTGTGGGGCTACTGCTGCTACCTACAGCAGCCATAGCCAGGGGTATGAGGGGGCAAGGAGGAAGAAGAGGACTCGTGCATACTCTTTGTAGATTACTTGTTTTTGGTTGTTCAGGGTTATTGTAAAGGCGGTTGTGATGACTGGAAGAAGTACTGTGGATTGATTTGAGGAGGATGGGGGATTGCAGAATCGAAATTCGTCGTTTTTCAATTCTCTCTGTATTTTGAGCTTCCGCTGTGGATGTCTTCTGCCCCGGTTTTGTGTGGATTTGCCTCCTCCCTTCGAGTCTACTCTGCAACTGCATGGGTGAATGGAAAGGTGTGAATTCGTCCTGGATTCAAGCTCAATCGGGTACATAACAACGTGTCCCAACGCGGTGTTCATTGGACGGGGGTTCAGCGTTGGTCTTCGACGGGGGTTCAGCGTTGGTCTGCGACGGGGGGAGGGTTGAAACGCCGGGAGGGGGCGGTGGGGGTTGCTTGGCACAGGAAGCTGTTGTAGGGGGTGGAAAAGGGATGCAGGCACCCCCTCCATCACTGTAAGGAGGAAAGAGTGAAAAAAAAAGAAAAACGGAACAAAAAACTTACCTCCGCGTGTGTGTTTGTGTGTGTCTGTGTGCGTGTATGTGTGTGTTTGTGTTCTTTTTTTTTTTGTGTGTGTGTATGTGTGTCGGTGTGTGTGTGTGTGTGTGTGAGTGTGTGTGTGTTGTCATATTCGCTATGCACTCGAAAAAAGTAAGACTGTGTCAGACTGTTTAGTGGGCGTTTCACCTACTCATCATACACGAACACACACACACACACACACACACACACACACACACACACACACACACCCACACACGTACAGACACACACCCGCACAAAAAAAAATAAAAAATTGTTTTTCTTTTGAATTGCTCACGCCCCCTTGTGGCTTCTCCTGCGCGCATGCCAGCTGGGGGCGTGCGTTCAGTTTTGGCGACTCCATTGCCGCGGGGTGCATTTGAAGCGCATTTGAACGCTCTCACGCGCGCGCACATTGGAACGAGAAAGCGCGTTCTGCACCTGCACGTTCAGATAGTTACGTAGAGTCCCAACGGGGTAAGATCAGTAGAGTCACAAAAACGAGTTATACTAATTAAACTGCGGGGCGAGATACAGTTGGCAATTGCACTTCGGGCACATACGTAGCCAGCAAGCTAGGTTGTATACATTGCCCCAACTGCAATTTGAAACTGTACCCTTTTTTTTTTCTTTTTTTTTTCTATGTTCTTCTCTCAACTTCTGTTTTTGCCTTTCCCATAATGCAATTATAACTCATTTTTGTGACTCCCACGTAGTTCCCCACTCAACTGATTGGCCCCAGGTAATTCAGAAATTCAGGTAATTCAGAAATTATTTTATTCCAGTCAACTGATTGTGTCTGGATTCCAGCTTGGGTCTGATTCATGTTTCAACAGATCGTGGGTGTGTACCAAGGCCGGTTGGTCAACCGACTTTTTTCGGATTTTCTCTCCAAATTTTCTCCCCGGCGTTTGCTCCTCGTTGGATTCGACCTGCCAAAGGCCCAAAGCACCCCCCTTTGGATGCTACGATGAGATTACTCACCCTATACGACTTGTCCAACTGATAGCTGGACTTGATTTTTTGCGGTCAGATACACCCGGACCTGGCCTTAATCCAGGTCAGGTACACAAAGAAAGTGCTAACTATGAGTTTGCCCTAAGAACTGCGCTCCCAGAGGGGGATCGCGTTTTCACGCTGACCTTGGGTGATGGCATGTGCTTTTCGATTGTAAGTCAAAAAAAGGATCAGGGGGATCGCGTTTTCACTCTACCCTTGGCCGATCCGATGGCTTCGATTAGGAGTTAAGAGGTTTAGGGGGATCGTGTTTTCACTCTAACCTTGGGTGAGGTCCCTGCGGATCACCGGGATCGTGTTCTCTCTCTAACCTTGGGTGAGGATTAGTGGAATCACGTTTTCACTCTAGCCTTGGGTGAGGATTAGTGGAATCACGTTTTCACTCTAGCCTTGGGTGAGGATCAGGGGAATCGCGTTTTCACTCTAACCTTGGGTTATAAGATGGCTTCGATTGGGAGTTTGAGCATCAGGGGGATCGCGTTTTCACTCTAACCTTGGGCGATTGGATAGCTTCGATTGGGAGTTAAGAGGATGTGGGGATCGGTTTTTCCCTTTTTAACGTTGGGTAAGGGGATCAGGGGGATCCTTTTTTTTTTTTTTCGTTGTAACATAGGGTGAGGATCAGCGGGATGGCGTTTTCACTCTAACCTTGGATGAGGATCAGGGCGATCGCGTTTTCACCCTAACCTTGGGTGAGGATCAGGGGGATCGCGTTTTCACTCTAACCTTGGGTTATAAGATGGCTTCGATTGGGAGTTAGAGGATCAGGGGGATCACGTTTTCACTCTAACCTAGGGTTACGAGATGGCTTCGATTGGGGACCACCAATCCTAGGATCAGATGGTCCCATTAGCAGTCGGATAGGACCTCGCCAAAGGACGACGCGGAGATTATTTCTTTTCCTTTTTTTTTTTTTTTTTAATTTGGACGATTTCTCGATTTGTGCGTGTCATCCTTGAGTGCGCAGGGGCCATGCTAATCTTCTCTGTATCGTTCCAATTTTAACGGATGTTTCCGTTTTTTCATTTTTATTATTTCTTAGGTATGTTAGAGAGCAAGATACGAAAGTCGTCAGTGGGAAGCGGCGGCACTCTGCCAAATGCTGAAGACGGAGGATGATGGATGTGCGGCATCATGTGCCGCCCGTCCTTTCAGGAGATATCAACGGTGTGTGGCACTCCCACTAACCCATCCAACTCGGCTTTTTCAAGGGCTGATTCCAGACATAGCGCGTTTTTTTTTTTTCGTTTTTTTTTTTTTTTTTTTTTTTTTTT
>BFEA01000040.1:511927-529202 GCA_003427395.1 Chara braunii
AGAGAGAGAGAGAGAGAGAGAGAGAGAGAGAGAGAGAGAGAGAGAGAGAGAGAGAGAGAGATGTAACGCATAACATTATGTCACGTGCTGTATTTCATTCGTGCAGCCACTACAAGGTATCGTTGCGGTGTCGTTATTATTCGAGTTAATCGTGTGCGCAAATGTCGAAAGACAAACTATTGAGCGACGTAAGACTCGCATCTAAAGATGTGGTGAACACTCTTGAAGTGGCTACGAAACGCTTGCATGCAGCCGAGGAAATCCTTCAGAGCAGGACTGCTGATTTGCATACCATGCGACAAGAAATCGACTTGCACGAACGGCGTGTGAGTGCTAGGGAAAATGAACTTCAGCATTACAGAACACAAGCTGCTCATGCAGATCAGCCATGTGCTGATGGTTCTCATATGAACAAGATGATGTCTGGCACAGGGACGGTGAGGTGCAACAGTGAGGGTCGTTGTGTAGCATGTGGTCGCTACCCAACTGGGAGCACAACAATGACTCCCCCGTCTTCAAAAACCTTATGTCAGAGGAATGTTCCATCGCCCAGCACATCAATCCGATCAGTGAACTCAAAAAGAAAATTGTCATTTACAAACATATGATGTCGCATTTGGGACCGGGAGAATGTGCAATATATGCGGGGTTCGTTTATTCGCAAAGTGATATGTTTCACACACGTAAGTACATCTCGCTCTCTCTCTCTCTCTCTCTCTCTATATATATATATATATATATATATATATCATTTGGTTGTATAAAACAACAAAAAACAAAATCAAACAATCAATCAAACATTCAATCAATCAATCAATCAATCAATCAATAAATCAATCAATCAATCTATCCAATCAACCACCCACCCAACTACCCAACCACCAAACCAACCAACCCACCTAACCACCTAAGCACCCAACCACCCACATAACCAGTCACCCACCAAACCGCCCACCCACCCATCAACCCGCCGTCCCACCACCCAACCACCCACCCACCCACCACCCAACCAATCAACCAATCCACAAACGCACTCACCCAAACATAATACCAAAATGTACGACCCTCCCAACCACCACAGCCACCCAACTATCCACCACCCAACAACCGTCATCTTACCACCCGACCGACCACTCAACAACCCTATGTTTTGGAGTCCGGCCATCCGACCGCCCAACCAACCAACCGTCCCTCCCAACCCCCCATCCACCCAATCACCCACCTAACCCCACAACCAACCACCCACCCACCCAACCACGCAACAACCGAACCACCTAACCACTCACCCAACCACCCAACCAACCAACCAACCAACCCATCAAACCACCAAACCGCTCACCTAACCACCAAACCAACCAAGCAACCAGCCACACAACCACCCATCCATCCGCTCAACCACCCAACCAACCACCTAACCCAACCGCCCAGCCACCCAACCACCCGACCACTCAACAACCCCATGTTTTTGACTCATTGTGTCCGTCTCTTATCATACGTATTGTGTTGTCGTCATCTTTCGCAGTGTCGTCGGCTAGAAATAAAGACTGTTTGTAATTGTCAGGTTCACTTATTCAACCTTGCGACACAACATGGCCGACGTTGTTGTTGTTGTGAAAGAGGCTGTGGATGGAAAGGAAATTGTCATGAGGGAGACAGTGTGTGAGCGCGATACCGAAAACGAAAGAGACTTTGAATACTGGGAAGGGGTTGTCGCCACGAAAACACGTGTGTACTACGCGTTCATCGATGACACCCTCGCTTTGAGGGTCGTGGCGGGGCTGGGGTACGACGACCATGATTGCCTTGATGAGGTTGTAATGCACGCAAAAAAACTTTCGCATGTCGTTCCTGACACCTGCGAACCCCCCGACTTCGATATGATTGGTCATTTGCTAAGGTGCATCGTGTCAGTCATTGCGGTCGAGCATGTGGAAAGGTTAGCACCCAACGCATGGTATTTCTCCAAACTCGACAGGCCGCTGCAACGCCGTACTTTTCTCCACGGAGATGTGCGCACTGTGTTGCCAATTGACGGTTGCCGACAACAGTACCAAAGTGTCAACGAACCATCATCCCGGTCGTCTCATGCTTAGTCTGAAACAGGTGGGTTGACTCACAAAATCGTAAAGGTTTTTAACATTCGACAGTGTTCGAGACAGCGACTACCGGCTCATCCCATATATATATTTAAAGCGTGTTTCCCCTCCCCATACGGTACATGCAGAATATCATGTTTGCGTTATTCGTTGCTCGATCATTAGGTTTATAACTTACGGTGTCGGTTTCTGTGAATTGCAACACTTTTTGAACGCCATACGAAAGAAGCGACGATGCATTGCGCGCCAATGATTGTCCGATGTTACCACACCACAAAACTGACAGGCGGCGACACCTTATACTATTACGAATCAATGACTCCCGTAACAGATTCTGTCGGTGATGCAGCGGGATACCGCAATGAATACAAGAAGGTGGATCGTCATTTCGTTGTCAACGTGGAGGAGGAATGAGTCGTTAGACTCACTACACAAACTTATATTCGCGACCACATCATCGAACACGTTCGTGTCCTAATGTCTAAGCCAACCACGTACTTCAGTACCTTTGTTCTCAAGCCGGCCGACGGTGATTTCATGTATGATATCGTATTCCCCCTTGTGCATCGTATACTATACACACACTACGGGACGGTTGTTCGGGACGGCGTCTGGCGCCTAGTCGTGTCACCGCCCTTTTATGTCTCCAATGGCGACGATTTCTCTGCCATGTTTTATCCTTGCAGTGCGACCCAACGATGAGTATCATTCGTTACATTTTTTCTATGTTTCTTCATTGTTGGAGAGAGAGAAAATGATGGTTTCAATGATTGTACATTTTGTTTATACATATGCAAGCCCTATCTTCCATGTGTTTCTTATATGTTTTCAGTATTTTTTTTTTTTGCCTGCTTTGCATTTTGAAATTTGTTTTCCTTTTCGTTATGCTCGTAATGTTCTGTTTTGTAGATTTCAAAAAATTCACACATAAGCGACAGAACAATAGTCACCCTTTCCCATAAATGGACCGTCGACGACGCAAGGCTGGCGTACGGGCCGACGCAGTAGTATTTGGAAATGGGACAGATAATGATCGTTCCCACGACGAGGAGCTGACCGTCGCCGAGATTAGGAGCCGGTGGCCAGGACCCGCAGCGCTTTTGGAGGAGGCTGTGACTTTTGCCGGTCCGGAGGAGCATCTGCAACAGTGCATGAATCTGCTTATTGGTCGTGCAAATCTCGAACCAAAGCAGAATCGTTACAATGGATATGTCGCCTTTTCTCGGCTGTGCGGGTTCGTCGTTTAACGACAGAGATTGCCAGATGAGTTCGAAACCGCAATGCGGGAACGATGGTCAGATACAATTATACGAGGTTTTGAACTACGACAATGTGATCCTCCTAAAAATGCGCGCCCACGTCGACGTGCACGGCGGTAAATGCTTCACGAGAGATAGATAGATAGATAGATAATAGATACATAGATACATAGATAGATAGATAGATAGATAGATAGATAGATAGATAGATAGATAGAGAGAGAGAGAGCAGTGTGAGTACGTTTGTCACTCCGACTGTGTGTTTGCCTTGAGTGTGTGTGCGCGATCGTAAACTTAAGCGTGGGGGTTACTTTTTGTGTGCCCCGTAACGGCCCGTGCTTGTTCGACAGGCCATCAGGCCCGGTACTTACCTATTGTCGTGACTTGCAGGGATTGCATTATGTAAAATTTGGTTTCCCTACTGTACATCATCTTCTTCTTCTTATAATCCTCGATCTCTCATTTGAAGTTCATTTATTTCTTTTTGCAATTATATATCATTTTACCATTGGCAATGGAGTCTGAGCGATTCTAATCCTCGCTCTCGCCACTCAAGTTCATTCATTTACTGTTGCAACTGGATGTCATTGCAATATTGGATCAACGTGAAAATCTGAATTGGTTCGGCTATATAATGTGCGATCCAACTATTGCCTAAGTGCGTAAGCATGTGAAGTATGGATGTATGTGTAACTCGACATTGGTCCAATAATATCTTATACGTACAGGAGGGAAAAAAAAAAAAAAAAAAAAAAAACACAAGACATGAGATACCATCAGATGTGTGAGAAGAAAAAAAAATAATAATAAATATATATATATATATATATATATATATACAGGGTCACCAGCCCGTACGTACAGAGGTCCCGGGGCTGGCCTCCGTACGTGCGGGCGTTCGGGGTCCCGTACGGGGTCCGAACCCGACGGCGTTTGGCCCCCCCCAGAAATTATTTCGGGGCCTAAAAATAATTATGTTTTTCTGAATTGTTTTTTGTGAGTTCTCTATGACATGAGGTACATGCCTGTACATTTTCAAGTCATTTTGATAAGCCAAATAATAATTAAAAATCGCCAAAGATGGCGGTGTCAAAACGTGCTCGCCCACATATTTTTTCACTTTTTACTTTTTGTTTTCACTTATGTTCGGGGTCCAAACAATTTTATTATTTTTTGAAACTTTTTTAGTGGGTTTTGTATTATTTGAAGTACACATCTGTAAATTTTCAGGGCATTTAGCTATGCCAAAAAAAAAAAAAAAAAATCGCCAGAGATGGCGGTGTCGAAAACATGCTCGCGCACTCACTAAATTTAATTCTCTTTTTATTTTNAGATGGCGGTGTCGAAAACATGCTCGCGCACTCACTAAATTTAATTCTCTTTTTATTTTTATTTATTTTTATTATTAGTATTTGTTTTTCATATTTTATTTTTATTTCAAATTTGCCAAGGAATTCGGATGTAATGCTCAGGCAAATCTTGTTTACTTTATTTTGCTCCATAACACATCTTTTTTTCAGATTTTTTTGATGACTTGTTTTTTTTTTTTTTTTTTTTTTTAGGTTCGCGTTCGGCCTGAACGGTCGAAGGCATCCCCAAGGGGTCCCATACGTTCGGGCGTTCGGGTTCGGGCGTTCGTCCTGTCCCGAACGCCGGTTACCCTGTATATATGTATATATATATATCGTCACAAACAGAACTGCCCGGTAAAACCGTAGGCAGAGAGAGAGAAGAGGACAAGAAACAAGGGGCTGTGACAAACTGTTTCGTCGGAGTTTCACCGACTCATCAGGAGGCTGAACCCTGAACAGTCTGCAGAATCCCCTCACTGATTACACTGTAAACGATAATCTACCTTAACCAAAATCAAAGTAGACTATCACTCACCCACACCAGATGGAAAACTCTACAGACTGTCGGTTCACACCCGATCACAAGTCAGCAAAATATCCACGAAACAAAGATATATATATATATATATATATCACTTGGTTGTCTGACGATTTTTTTCGGCGCTCACACACAAACATTCTCAAACGCGCCCACACATGCATAAGAACAGGGGGAGACGATTTTGTTATTTAAACCACCTAACCACCCAGACAATATAAAACACGCCCACACATGCATAACAAGAGGGGGAGAGGTGACAGAGTCAAAACTGCAAACAGACAAGGATAAGCAGTGGAATTCAACCATGCACACATGGGGGAGGTCACACAATGACTCTCACTCTCCGACAGACTCCCAACAAACAATCACAATAAAGAACCTCAGCAAAATCACAATTGATATGATGCTGATGATGAGCCAACTCGAACGAATGTCATAACACTGTTTGTTACAGTCCCTTCGTCCTCAATCGATTTCCCTCATTCTACTAATAGAGTACAGTACTCTAACCTACACGTAGGCCAGACTGAGTAACCGACCAATACCGTTGCAGTTTCGCTCTCTCGGCCTCTACCGAACCCGACTATAGGCTATAGGACCGTCCATCAGCTTTGGCCATTAGGGCCTGTCTGTCTTAGGGGTAGTCCGGGCCTGTTATTCGCCGTAAGTGTACGTATAGGAAATTCGAAATACTGCTGGGCCTATATTTCCCATATTTACAGATGTGGCCCTCACGAATTTTCCTCACAGGTTGGTCTCATGGTTACGCCCGAGTCGAACGAAATTACAAATCTAACCCTACGGGGTAGTATACAGCCTCGCCATCAGTCTTCGCAGTCAGACTGAACAAATATATATATATATATATACAATCAACACGTAAAACTAAAAAGCCAACAAACATAAAAGTCGCATGTACAAGATACTACGACATAACATAATGTCAGTCGTCGAACAACTCGACATCATCTGCGTCCGATAGAGAATCGCATGATCGATCGGACACGGCATCCACCGGTACAGGCAACCCATCCCCGTCGCCAATGATGAAAACATCGCCATCCCTCACAACGTCGGGATCCGCACCTGAAGCAACGTCGTCCTCGTCACGGGCAATGGTATCCTCGCCTCTTCAAAAAAGATCGCGAGGCAGAGGAGGTGTCGAGGACCCGACCTCGCCTGACACATCACAGTCGTCGTACTCGAGGAGGTTCGAGCCCAATTTGAAACACATTTTCAACCGAAGATGAACGTGGACAGCCGATCCATCCACGAATCGGTAGGTGGCCGATTGTGACGGTAATGGCTCGGCCTTGGACGAATCGAAGTCCCAGAAGGCCTGCCGACACGATACTCCAAGGGATCCTGCCATGCATGATTGTTCCATCGAATGACTGCAATCGCCAAACGCAGCTCATACGACTTCTCGAAGTGCAAGGCCTTCTTCGCGTAAATGATGATTGTGCCCTGGAAGGTCTCAACCGTCGACGTGTGACGAAACTCCGTGTAGTACGAGCAAACGGTCGTGCTGCAATGTCTGCCCAACGTCTGGCGAATGATGTCGTACACGGGGTCGTCGTGCGTGTACAGAGGCAGCCGAGATGGGCCACCCGCCTTTGAGCATAGAAGCTCTCTGTCTGCAACGCACCTGGAGTGGTCCCCGGCCCAATGGTCGGCGATCATCATGACATCATTGTGCAGAGTGACAAAGTCGCCGCCCTCATCTCTACAAAGCTGGGAAGCACGAAGAAACCAATGCCCCACCTCATGCATATGTAACTCAGTCACACCATCTGCATCCACGACCAAGGATTTGTTGTTTTTCATCGTGCCGTACGGGTACATTTTGCTCATCACAAGAGCAACGAAGTCGCTCTTCTTCAATCGTTCTTCTTTTGTCGTCAAAGACCCTGGTCCAAAACGGTCCGTCAAGGCATCCAACAACTCCTGCTTCGTGAACTGCATAAACTGAGATTCCGACATGCACTGATGAGGGTTGTTCAATTTCTTCGGCACCTTCAGTGTCACGACTTTTCTAAGTGCCTTGCGAATGTTTTTTACCTTATGATGGCAATCCTTCTGCCATTCAATACCCAGGCGCTCCAACTGTGGACCCAATGCAGCACAATCGTCCGAGACAACACACCGGATCTTCAACCCCCTCGACAACAAGCCTCTCAACAGGCGCACAACAGCAGGAACCTCAAGTTGGTTCGACGCCTTTCCCTCATTTTTTGGCCGAAGAGTGTGAACACCCACCACAAGACGAGTATCACACTCAATCGCGGTAACAGTGCAATGCTGCGCAGACCTGGCCGAGTCGTAGCGACCGTCAACCATCCAAGTGACGGGTCTCCCTAATCGCATAACCGTGTCAATGGCCAAGTCGCAATACCGCACGCTCTGCCTGACAACCTTTGCATTGCAACCCTCATGCACATTCGGCTCACCGCGCATGCAACTGTAAAAAGTGGGTTTGTGCACAGGTGCCACCCCAAACGCGATGCAGAAGTCGTTGAGGACGGTATATGTCGTACCCGCAGTGACGGTCGCATGGAACAACTGTTGCTGAAGTCTGCAAGAGTACACAGCTCCCCCAACCAGTGCATTGTGCCATGTCCAATGACACGACTTCTTACAAGCGAGCGAAATGCGACAAATCAGTCCAGGATAACCGACATAGGACACATCCACAGCACAACCGCCCCCGTGGCGCGGTGTCGGGCGCATCGGTCCGGCACCGCGCGCGGCAGCGCGGGACCCTCTCGACCGCGTCACGCAGGAGTTGGACCAACCTTGCCGCGAACACACAAATGGAGCTTCCTAAGGCCGCTCCGGCCGAGTGCGCCATCCATACCTCTCGCGAGCGCCTACGACAGGATAGGGTCTACGCGAGGCACAACTTACCTCCACCTTACGGGAGTTGTCACCTCCCTTCGGTGGGCGTATCCCCGCTGAGCTACCAGTCCACAGTACGAAAGCTACTCGGTTGCAATTCCAGAGGTGGACCAGCCGAGGGCGTTTCTCGTTCGCTGTAGCATAAAGGGTACGCGCGGTAATACGCCTATCGGACCCGCACGCGAACCGACATCTTGGGGGGCTGAAGTCCCAAGCGCGGCCCGACGTCGGTCGACTAGGACGCATCCCACACACCACGCGCACACCACTCTACGAACACAAAAACAAACATACGCGCACGCACACATTGCACAAACAACACAACCCGAACAACGTGATAACGCTCCTAGCCCCTTCAGTAGCCCTCCCATAACTTCCCCACGCAGAAATCGGATCGGCGTCGCGCGCGAGACTCGGTATAAAACCGCGCGGACGCAGGGCCTACTCATACCGACTAGCAATGTAATCGTACGCAGACAGTCGCAATAATGGCGTACTATGTAGTACCCATACTCGCGCGGCCTTCGTTAATTTCGAGGGTCGCGTTTGACACTCAAGTGTCGGCTGACACGCGCCTTGAGGGTTAATCTCTCGACGCTGGACAATTGTCATGCGCGGTTGAAGACCACACACCCTCTTCTGCACTCTGTGCACTCTGTGCAGAGTGGGTGGTACACAGGTCCATACCTGTGGTGGCAGTCGCTTCTTACTGCCCTCGAGAGGAGTCTCACTCCGGGCCTGGGCGAAAGTCAAGGGGTTTGACTTTGACGGCTGCCACGGACTACAATGTCTAACCATACAAACTCTAAAAAGCAAGGGTAAAAAGGGAACCTCCCCTCCCTCTCGAGACATAATCCAGTTAACCCTTATTCACACTCACAGTAGGCCTCTCAAATACTAAGGGCACTTATAAATACGTAAGGGTAGATTATATAGGACGATCACTTCTCACAGTCATAGTGAGGCTCCTCTCAGCCATATATGTATGAAATCGCAGGCAATCACATCCAGAGTCCGAACCACAACCATACCTGCAATCACATCAAAGATTCAACCAGAAGTCCACGCACTACACGGGGTCAACTTCAACCATTCCTCGCACTCATACCCCTCGCTTTAGTCATACAAGCCTCACTCGTGCAACTCTAAAATAAATACTCAGTACTTTTGTTGGATGATCATTCAATAAAGTCCGGGTGAAAACACAACAAAACAGTTCAATCACAAGGCTAAAGCCTTTAGTTTGAGTGGCAAGAGCGAAATGGAGTTGAATCGTAAACCGACGAATCGGCAACCGGCCTGTTATCAGTGATAACAGAAGATGATCCTTGTAGGATTGATTTGAATCTAGTCCAGTTCCTGAATCAAACGGTCCAGAGGACCTGTAGCACAAGACAGACCGATTCCCAAGCTAAACTCATAAGTGTATGGAGAATACAACTCCATAATACATTCTCACCCAAGATCTTTCTAATTGACTAAGCCTGAATCTACCTTTAAGCAGTGTCCAAAGCAAAGGTAGACCCCGACATAATCTCCCCTATACAGAGTGGATCGCCAGAATCGCCACCTGTTAAAATATAATCTATCTCCTTTAAACTAAGAAAATTTCGGCAGCTCTTCCCGTAGGAAAAATGTCTTTTCAGATTTTATATCAGCCCAAATATGAAACCAGAAATAGTCTTTGACTTTCCAAAGTCCAAATTTGTCCAACTCCCTGAATTAGCAAAAATTTGGGCAGCACTCCATTTAGAAAAGGAAACTTTCCAGATTTTTACTAAGTCATAAATGAACTTTAGACAAGCTGAACTTTGAAAGGTCAAAATTTGACTAACTCCTTGGATTGGCAGAAATTTTGGCAGCGTTTCCCGTAGAGGAAGTGGCTTGCCAAAATTTATACAAAGCCAAGTACAACAAAAGATCTCAGAAAATGCGAGAATTGATCTAAGTAATAAAACTTAGCTCAGAAAAATGCAAAAATTGAAACTAACTCCTATCGCTCTAGCACGTGGCGAGCAACTACAGCAACTACCTGTCAAACTGAAACTCACACCAAGTAGTAGCCTCACTCAGTCACATGCAGGCCAACGCACAAAAGTAAGTACTCTCGCCACCCCAAGTCAAACTTTACAAACAATAGTTCGTAATCTCTCGATGCTTTATTCCCTTATACCCAGCTTACATAGGGCATAGAGTCAAGCCGTCCAATCTTATGGAACCTGCCTGACTCAGCCGTTGAGTATATACGAACAGGTTGCACAACTACTTCTCTCTTCCTTTTGGGCATATGACTAAGTCGTTCATCTTAGAACAAGGCTCATCCACCCCGAACTGTTTAATACCCAAATTATATATACCTCTCTGAGCTTGGTGTTCCAAAGCTGGGCATAGGACTGAGCCGTTCATCTTATAACATGGCCCAGCCTGCCCAAGGTTACCTTCAGTTATACTCTTAGTTATACTCTCTTAACTTCATGATAAGCTATAGCCAGGCCGTCCAATCTTATGGAACCCATGCCTGGCTAGCCTGTTCATAAGTAGGATACTATAAAATATAGCCAAAGTTTAACCTTTTGGGTTCCAACATGTGCGAGGCATTGGGCCAGACCGTCCAATCTTATGGAACATATCTGGTCCTCTGCCAGGTTCGTTTCTCTCTGATCCCACTATGTGCGGCATGAGTCCAAGGCCGTCCAATCTTATGGACATGCCCTGCCCTCAGCGAGAATTATCCCCTCAGAATAAAACAGGAAGGGCCTGAGCCATCCAATCTTATGGACTTGCTCAGGCCTCCTCGATCAAAAACAAAAGAAACAGAACAAACCCCAATCAAACATGGCAACCAAACCCTCCAATCTTATGGTACAGGTTTGGCTCTGAAAAGTCAGCCACAGTCAAACCCTCACAATTCAGAGCAATTAGACCGTCCAATCTTATGGAACTAGTCTGACTCTCCATGCAATTCAAAAATAAACACAGCGGTCAGGCCGTCCAATCTTATGGAACTGGTCTGACCCCATAAGACCCTATCAGCCTCAGGCAAAACCACCTTTCACCCACCCTTCCCCCAGATGCAACCCCTTGTGTTCACAATCTGCGTCCAGGCAATCAACAAACTGAAACTGCAATTGCACACTCATTCCTTTATTTAGTCTGAATTACGACATGTCAGTCAAACCAAAGGTTAAATAGGGGTGCATACAGTATACTCAGTCAACATAGCAGGACGTACAAATAGGGGTTATACCAGGGTGTATAGAGGGAAAGCAAACGGTTGCCTTTCAATTCCCTGCCTCCAGAGCCTCGCCTAGGCTCCCGCAATCGGTGGGGCGAACCTCCCACAGAGGCCTTGGCGCGGATTACGGGTTGCAATCCCGCCTGCCGCCTTCCTCTCAGAACCGATAGACTAGACTTAGAGTTAGAAGGGCAGAAGGAGGTGGGTTTGAGACTCTCATATCCAAGGAGGGTGCTCTCAGACTCACAAGAGAGGGCCTCTTTATCTTCAGCGCCTAAGGGCCCCACAATGGCGGCCTAGTGCTCCGCAGCTTGGTCAAACCGAAGTCAGACTGCAATTGTTGGCCCTCTCGCCCCCTCGTCAATTCGCAACATTGACCTCTTACTCGATCGCATTTACTTCATAGCACTTGCAGCTCCAAGTGTGATGACCACCGGTACGTCCACAGGCTCGCGACCCGCCTCTGACCACTCCCCTCACCGGCCGAATAATGCATTTGCCAACAGTTTGGCCTACATCTCTCCTTACTATTCCAGCCACTGCAATGGACTTGCTTTGGTCGGCAAAATAAGTTTGTAGCCTCGGCCTCCCTTGGCTGCTGTTCTCTCGCCGGATACGACAAGCAGCATGACCGTCATTCGACAGATCTCCAGTTCGTAGTTCTGATGCAATTCCGTTCAACCGGCCAAACACCCTGTCAGGCTGCTTTCAGATACGCGGCCAGGCAGCTCTCCCCGCCTTGGTTTCGATTGCTCGAGAACGCAGCCTGTCGTCCCGCAGGTCCCCTCCAGCCTCGCTTCACTCCCCCTGGCCCTCTCAGGCGGCACGCCGGCCAACAGGTAGAACTGCAAGCCCGTGGTCGGCCTATACTCGCTTTGTTCTATCGCACGCCAACCAAGCAGGTAAGTCTTTTAATCCTGCAGCCTCCCCGTCACTTCTACTCGAATCCTCCCCTGCACTCACAGAGTCGTCGTCTGTCTGAGTGCCACACCGATCAAACAGGCAACCCCCTTGGTGAGTATGCGTTCACGCCTACCACCTTCAGAATGAACAAGGTCTAACTGAACCTTCCGCCTGAGCATGGCCACATACATCGGAGCCTCACTAACCGCCCTCCCCAGTCTTCCTTTCCCACTGCTGTCTTCATGCTACTGCCCGACGCAAAGTGCAGTATGAATCTTTTGCTAGAACATGGAAAGATACATTGCCATATTCAAGCCTCCTACCCCAACTTTGTCTCCTTTACCGTTGTTACCGTTCACCCCGTAACGCATCACTGCCCCGTACCTACCGACTGCACAAACCGAGGGTGAATCTTCCCCTAAAGCCCGGGAAGATACAGTACAGTTTTACGACGTACAACAGAGCTCGCCCCCGGTTCCGCCATAGCCTGACGCCCTTCCTACCCCTACTAACCACTTATCTTACTAACCCAGCGCCCCAACTAACTCTTCGAATCGACTCGCAGCCCCATAAACCCCCCGTGTAACATCTCGATTTGCCCGGTCCTATCAAGAACCGGCCGAACTTCGCAATCTCCAGCCCGCCATATCCATGACCACTACTCCTCTGCACAACACTTTCCTCCTAACCTCCCACCTACTAAGTATCTCCTAAAACTAATGCTACCATTACACTCGCAGCACCAACAAACCCCAAGAACGTGTCTTTAATCGCCCGTTTTCACCGAGAAACGGGCGAGGTCCGCGTTTCTAACTTTTCTTCCCCTTCGTTCCCCCCCATATCCCGGCGCACCCTCTCTGACTACTAACTCAATCTATACTAATATTCTCCCTGATCTGACCTTACCATTGAAGTCGCCCCACCCAAAAACCGTGGATTCGGCTCTTATCCCGCCCAAATCCGTTCGGAAACGCATATCCCACCCCTTCTTCTTCTTCCTCCCGACATAGCTCCGGCGCACGGCCTTTTTCTTCTAACACCTAACTCGCTAACTTACTACTAAAACTAACCTTACTGTTGGATTCGCCCGGGGCCAAAACCCCGGGATCACGTCTTCTCCCTCTCGATTCCACTTAGGATCGAGAGCGTTCTGCCTCCCCGACTGCGCCCGGCTCTCTCCGCCATCTCCAACCTTACGGCGCACCTCCTATCTCACCTACCTCCTCTCATACTAATCCTCTACTAATTCCGGCCTCAACTCCTAACTCGCCGGCCCCCAAAGCATCGAAAACGAGGCTCTGTTTGCTCGTTTTCATCAAGGAACGGGCAAACAATCCCTTTCCTTGCATCTGAATGCACCTGGCGCTATTCCCCATCCAGGTTCATTCAGCTTCCCAACTTTCCCTCCGCCCGCTGCTGCCTGCTCCGTTCTCGCTCCGCACGCACTCAGCACCTCCCCTGTCGCTTCTCCCTGCCGCGGCCGCCCGCTCAGTCCATCACCACTCTCTCTCCGCCACTACTTTGACTCACCTACACATACCCGGCTCGCTCTCCAGTCCAAATCCATTCCCCTTCACCACGGCGTTGTTGTCAACCGCCACCGCCCCCACGGCGTGGTCACCAGCACCCCGGGCGCCGAGCAAATGGTCTAACAGCAGTCGGCTGCCAAGAACCAAACGCCCGGCTGCCGGCTCCCCCGATTTTATCTCCTCCCCTCCGCGCGGGGGATCGTACTGACCTGCCCCTTTCCCGTCACCCCGGGGGACTTCGGCCTATCGGCCTCGGGGGGGGGTGTCACGGTGCACCCCCACTCATACCGCCGTAGTGCACTCACCTCCGGCATACACCTGGCTGGCTCCGACAGTCGAGTGTACCCGGCATGCCCCCTGGCCCAGGCTCACCCGTACTTCTCCCCCAGCTGCCTTCTCCGATCGGCGCCCGTTGCTGCTAACGCAGCTCATTTCGCCCCACCACCGGCACCCGATCAGCCCCTCGAGCCTATACTCCGCCCGCTGTTGCCCGATTCCTTCGTCCGCTGCAGCACTGCGCTACCCAATGCCCCTTCCGCCGGTCCCCAATGTTACTCGCTGGCCTCCTGACCGGTACCGCCCATCTGCCGTAGTAGGTATGCCACCCACGCATGTTCCCACATTGGAGGCTCGAGGCTGGACGTGGCTGCTACGGGGCCCCGCATAAGACTATAAGGGGCTAACTCCGGTGCAGTCACAAAAGTAGCTAGCAGTTGGACTATCGGCAGCCCCGCGACTACAGCCCACCCCCATGCGATCCCACCACCTGTCTCGCGTCCCCGAACGGGACGCGATAAAAAAAAAAAAAAAAAAAAAAGGGAAGTAAAAAATAAAGAATAATACCGGGGAACAGCGGGGCTGCTGGCGCCTCGTCCGTCCCGCGGATCGAGCCCGCCGCCGCGCCCGTAAACAAAACCGAGGGGGGATAGCCCTGGCGACCCTCAACCCCATTGGTTTACTTCCGCGATGCTCCGCTGCAGTTGCTACGCCAACGCCTGCTGGCCTCGATCCCCGAACCTTCGTAATATCAATCCAATGCCATAACCTATAGGGCTAACCCCAAGCCTAGAGTTAGCCTGTGTGAAACCCAATATAAGGTGATGCATCGCAGTGCCTAGGCCCGAAAAACGGCCTGGGCATCGTCCCCGCCTGCACCCAATCCCGCGGCCGCTAAGTACTCGCGCCGGCCTACCCAAACCATGTAGTAGCCGCCCCCGCGCGCCATCCTACGCCGCCCCATTTACCGCACAAGGTCGCGCCGTCGTTGTCGATGCCGTCGTCCTCGCTCGCACGCTCGCCCCAGTCAAACGTACCACTCGAAAGAAAATATCCTTAATTCCTGCTTAATCAAAAGCAAATAAATATTAATAATATTATTAAACAAAACGGCCGATGTCCGCGCCGGCTTTATGACCAACAGCAGAAAATAAATCACACGCGCCTTAAACCTGCGCGCCCACGCACTCTTTATTTTAGTCAACCAACCCTGTCGTCGTAAACCACAAACGCGGCCGCGCCTTGCGCGGAACACTTAAACTTTAAACCAAACTATTTTCTGTCATTTGCAAAAACCAGGGCGGATACCCTTGTAAGGGTATTCGCGCCGACAGCGGGCAACTCAAATCGAACAACCCGACCAGCTGCAGCAGCTTCACCGGCTCCACGAAGACGACATCAGGCGCTTTCGAGCCTTCCCAATGCCCCATCGATTCCAACACATGTGCAGGCCGATTATTGCAAGGTCCGCTTTGCAAAGCACCATCCTTCGAATCGTCCCAGCACAAAGGACGTACATGTTCGAAACGCGAACACGACCTGCCACGGCTTGGTGGCCGCCCGCGCGATCTGCGGCCACGCTGTGACCCGTGCCCTGAACGAGGTAGTGAATCATCCGACCCACAAAATGACCCGCCATTGCCTCAACCGCTCCCTTCACCCTCACGCTCGCCATCATCCTCAGCGTCTGTTGTCGAATCATCCCCTCCTGCTCCGAGACGAAACACATCTGCACGACTGCCGGCCGGTAGTGTTCTCTCAATCCTCGACGCCACACCGTCCCCGAAATCTGACCGGATGGCTGGCAATGACCAATGCAACAGTCGGTCGACGACATCGCTCATGACCCCAGACTTGTCGCTCACTTCTTTCATCGCAGATTGTAAAAGGCGCAGTCTCTCCTTGCAAGCAGTAGTCAGGAACAAACGAGAGTACTTCGCGGAACCAGTTGACTGCGAACCGAATTGCCCCAAGGACCCGCCCGAGTGTTCAGAACGACCCGCACCAAGATTTTGAGCGCCAGGATCGCAACGGCCGGGCCCATCTCCGCTACCACACACAATGTCATCCTCGTCGAACTGGGAGACGAGAGAGCGACGGGCGGAATTACGATCATGTGTGTCCCCGACAGAGGCACGACGTGCATCATCCAATACACCCCCCTGCCCATGACCTGATGCGGCGAACGAATGTGAGACCTGCGGTTCTACACTCCGACGTCCTCCGTCACGCATTATGGACCCTCCACTTCCAAACCCCGCTCCTGATGATTGAGAACACCCCTCTAGGGGGATGGAGTCCAACCCGTCGCGTCCAACGAAAAGTGGAGGAGGAGGAAATGGCTGCGCAGCACACGACAGAAATTGCAAACGGCGAGGTTGCAATGGCGGCGACAACACAGGAAAACACAACCCATCGAAATCCGACAGAGGGTGAACCGAAGTGTATGGACGGCGCGCTGGAGATGGCAACAAGGGCGGCAACGGAGAATGCACAACTGCAACGCCTGGAGTGACGACGACCGTAGGCGAAAGAGAGTGAACACGAGCCCTCTTTGTTGATCGCATATCATCCGGGCTGCCATAAGGAGATACTCCCAGCAAACCGCGCTGTCCGGCATGCGGTGACACCGGCGTGGCGTTGCCACGCGCGGGCCAAGTGGGTGGCCGTTCTGCTGACCTGCCGTCATCAGGCGTGCAACTGGCTGGTGCGTCATCCATGACAGATGGGAGGCCCTATCCCGCGCCGTGTGTGTGGTGCGTGGTGGACGGTGCAATGCGGGCAACACAATCTCGAAAAGGATGAACTGCCAAATCGCCAAAATAACAACGTCCGGTCCTGTAATCAGCAAACAGTCATCAGATGACAGACTCAGTGACTTGCATTGTCACCGATGCATTGGAAAAGAGACTGATTTAGAAAAAGACTCACGAACTTCTTGACAGATTGACCTTCGGCCAAACCGCCTGACACACATCCAATGCAGCGACTGAGTGACCAACTTGATGACATGTCAGAAACCCCGCACGACAAACCGGAGTCATTGGATTGATCGAATGATCGATTGAATGATTGACTTTTTGATATATATATATATCGTCAAATAGAACTGCCCGGTAAACCGTAGGCAGAGAGGGAGAAGAGGACAACAAACGAGGGGCTGTGACAAACTGTTTCGTCGGAGTT
>BFEA01000040.1:617880-629515 GCA_003427395.1 Chara braunii
GGGTTCCCGAGGGTGCACTTTTGTTTGTTAACATACATCATTTGATCTCGGCAAGGACAGTGGCGGAGTGGTGGGCAGCATTGGGTAGGGAAGTTACAAGTTCATGGTTGCGAGGTCTTACCCGGCAAGCGGCAAATGATAACATCTCTGTATAATGCTGCCCACCACTTCACTCCGTCCGATGCCCTTTTGTTTTAAGAAATGTCTGCTAAGCTATAATTGTTCTTGGAATGATAACATATTGGTTAATTTTCCCTCGGAGGGTGATCCGGGCTATGATCATAACTTCATCCTTTTGATTGAGTGAACTTCAAAGATATTTAATGAATGACGCACGGTTTATAACATAACGGATTTTCTCCATCCGAGTAATGAAATATTTGATTCGGATATATCCCGGTTTTACTATAAAACTAGCCAAATTGTGTATTATGGATTATATCGAAACATGTGACTTGGATGTATCCTACTCATCCTGCTTGTATTCAATTAAACTTCAAAAATGAGCTCTTCTTTTCACTCCCATGCACCCTTTAAAGCCTCAACGAAGACCTTTTTTGGGTCACTCATATACGTCCCTCACAATGGGAAACCTTCGATATGCTACGTTCGTACTGACTTTCTGAATGTGTGCCAGTTTAGTTGAGGATTTATCCGTTGAATAGGGACTCTGATCGTTGTTTATTAATGTATAATGAGCATCTTCTTTTGTCAGCCGTGTATACCTTTCGAGTTTCTCGAAAGACAAAAGTACTATTTAGAAAATAATAAACTATTTTAATGAATAACATGTTATACCCGAAAAGGAAAAGTTGGAGGGTCCTCCCCCCCGAAAAGGAAAGTTGGGATGGGATTGTGGTGCACCAAATTCGTCCGTCGCTGGACCAGGACACACAACGGCCCACATCGGAACCGTGCGACAGGGCAGTGCATGCCCGAGGGGGCTTGCCCGGCCATGAAACGGTCCGCCGTGACGTGAGCTGGACCACACTCTCTCGGCATTTTCTTTCCATAGGAGAGCATGCCCCCCCCCCCTAGTAGGTTGGAAGGCCTTTCTGGAAAGGTCGTGGAAGCTACGTGGCACCCTGGGCCGCGGATCCTGCGGCCCAGTCCGAGTCGTGCGGCCTAGGCCGCGCGACCGAGTTCCCGTGCGGCCGTGCCACGGCCCAGTGGGGGCGCGCACAGGAAATTGGCATGCGCGCGTGGACGGCGCACGTCGTCCCCTACAAGACTGCGCCCAAAAAAATTAAAATTTTCTTTTTTTTGGGGGGGGTGTTTTTCATGACTAACTAAAATAATTTAAAAGATAAAAAGAAAAAAAAAATTCATTGATTGATTGTTTTTTTTGATTGATTGATTGGTTGGTTGATTGATTGATTGATTGATTGATTGGTTGGTGGGTTGGTTGATTGATTGATTGATTGATTGGTTGATTGATTGGTTGATTGATTGCTTGGTTGGTGGGGGAGGGGTCTTGCCTCCCCTCCCCTGCTAGGCCGAGCCACGTCCCGTTTTTGCGGATTGTAGAACCGGAAGGCCGTCTAAGGCGCAGTTCACTGTTTTTTTTTTTGTTTCGAACTGCTCACGGCCCAATCTTGCAGTGGACTGTTATTTCTGCGAATTCTGAACTGTGCAGCGGTCACAGGCGCAGTTGTCTCAAAATAATAATAGAAATAAAAAGATAGATCGTCTTCCTGTGGAACCCTCCTCTAAGGCATGGAGAGGGGGAGAATGAGGAGGGGGGGGGAGAACGAGGAGAGGGGGAGAATGGAAATGGAAATTTTTAATTTTGTGATGTGATAGGTCTGCTGGCTGATGAGTGCATCATTCACTGAATTACTGTATGACAAGGGTCTACTCACACTAGGATTTTTTGTAAAAAAAAAAAAAAAAAAAAAAAAAAAAAACTCCTCGGTCTGCATTTTGCCAGTCTTAGTTGAAAGAAGGAATAATGAGTGCGAAATTATGTTAAAAAAAGAAAAAAGAAAAAAAAAAGGTAAGCTATATTCTTCTCTCATCTATTTCATCTTTCTTGGTAGTAGGCATCTATCTCATCCTCTCACTAGTCTATGTATAGTACGGGGGAAGACCAACCGACCCGGGGCCATGGTCCCATTAGCAATGAGCGTCGGATTGAATACCTGAATCTGGAGGCTTTTGAGGACAGGAGCAGGAAATCCAGATCAAACTGCTTTTCTGTATCTCGGCATTAAACATGGCCAGATTCAGGATTTCTATCCTATCCCCTTTGCTAGTGGGACCACGGCCCGGATCTCTCCCCAGCCCACGGGGTAGGAGATTGGCATCACAGCTGTGGTGCGAGAGCAAGGCTGTACCAGTCCCTCATCACCGTGTGGATGGGGGAAATCGGCGGTGCTAGCCGAGCAATGGCCAGTCACTGCACCTCCCCCTACCTCTCCCCCCCAACCCCACATGGCGGTGTCTAATGGCCAATATTGTCGCTGCATAGCAGCCAACAACATCAGCCAAGGTCCTGCCAATGCTGGCTTGGGGGTTCAACGGGTTATGTCTAGCCGGTATAACACCAAGCTTGCCCAGGCACATACGTGAGGCCAATGGAGATTGAGCCCACAACGTCCTGAATGCAACTTCTGTACCGCCGCAGTTTTGTGCCAAAAGTTAAGAGTGAGGGAGGGAGTGCGCGGGGTACTTTCCAAGGTCACACCCACCGTTTGAACCAGCAAGTGTTCGGCCCCTTGGCCTACCCCGATCCTGGAGCAGTGAGCACCAGGAGGTCGCACTGCCTCTCGCACACGCTGCTCTGCGTCACCCACACGAGGCGGCACGGTCGTTCCTTGGGTCCACCCCACACCTTCCGGACATTCGGCCACTTTCCTTTTCGAGATGCTGAACGGGCACCTTTCCTATTACGGAATATCACTGGCACACTTGTGGGCTACTGATAGCACAGTGGGGGGAACTGGCGGAGTCACAAAATTTGAAAATGCGTCGAATTACCAGGAGTTTCGCTGGTTGCAATTACATAGAGCAGTCCCTACAGCAATGGCGCTGGCAAGGAAGAGAATGGATGTTGAGGCCGTATGCTGTAGGTGCAAGGAGTCTGCCACGCACCTATGGTGGGACTCTATTGAATCAAAAAGGATATGGAGGTGGTGGCAGAGCATGTGGGACAAGCATGTGGGAGTGAAGATAGAGTGGGATGAACGTTTTGTTGTGGAAGGGATGGTTGCTGATGCACGAGAAGTGGGACAACCCTGGAGCTATGTAGCCATCTCATGTAGAGCGACGATTGTGCATGCTATTTGGACATTGAGGAATGACAGACTCTTCCGCAATAAATTTTACTCGGACCTCGACATCTGCGTAGCACGGCGAACGTGTTCACACCCCTTCATATTCGCGCGAACGTGTTCGCGCGTTCACGCGAACAGCTCGCGAACATGTTCGAGCGAACATATTTTTTTTTCGTAAAAAAAAAAAAAAAAAAAAAAAATGTTTTTGGGTTTTTGATTTTTAACTCATGATTGGTTACGAATTTGAACATGACTCCAAGGCAAAAGTTGCTTGTTTTGTTATTTTACATAACATATATTTCAAATTTTTCTGAGATTTTTTTTTTTTTTTTTTTTTTTTTTTTATGTTCGTGTTCGGAGGGTTTTGGGCGCTTGTTCGTGTTCGGGCGATTATGTTCGCGTTCGCCTCCGAACCCGAACACGGTGCTACGTAGCTCGACATTATGAGCCTCATCTTAGGGAATGATAGGGCCCTTATATGGGCGAACTGAAGGAACGTTAACCGGGGCAGGAACAAAAGTTTTCCAGTAGCCCACATGGACCTGTGCTACCGGTTCCCTATTACGGAATATCACTCGCCCACTCATTTTTGAGTTCTCTATGATGTGGGCCCACTCATTTTTTTATGAGTTCTCTATGAGTTCTCTACGAGTTCTTTATGAGTTCGCCCACTGATTTTTTTTCTTTTTATTTTCTGTTTTTACTTTATTTTGCCAGCTAAAAAAAAATATTGTTTTTTTACACTTTTTTCATGAGTTTTGTATAATGTGAAGTACACATCTGTAAATTTTTAGGGCATTTGGCTCTGCCAAAAAACAATTAAAAATCGCCAAAGATGGCGGTGTCACAAACGTACTCGCGCACTCACTAATTTCAATTCTCTTTTTGCTTTTTTCTATTTTTTGTTTTCTATTTTTATTTCCAATTTGGTAACGAATTTGGATGTAATGCTCGGGCAAATGTTGTTTATTTTATTTTTCTTCATAACATAGTTTGTTTTTGGAATTTTTTGAGATTTTTTTTTTTTTTTTTTTTTTTCCCGCGGAATTCAACTCCGCGTTCAGTCGCGTTCATTGCAGGCGCGTGCATTCCGTTCAGTTTTTGAACGGAATAACCCGCGTTCAATGAACGCGCGGTTTCATAGGTTTTGCGGGGACCCCACCGCGGAGGACCAAATGCGCCGTGGAAACCCTTTGGAAATCAGTTGAGCCAATCGTTGCCTTTCTCCAACGACACTCATTTGTTTTGTTCTTGTTTTCTTGTTTATTCTTTTTTTTTCATGGCACTCTTGGTCGCTATTGGCTGTTGCCTCCCGTGAGACTTTTCCCAGACTTTTCCAGGAACGACACGCCCTCCCCCCTACCCTCTAGAGTTGGCACAAAATTGCTGCGAGGAATCCTCCCGTGAGAGCTTTCCAGGCTACGGACTATGTGAAAACTGAAAACTATGATTTTCCAAGCCGCAATCTTCGGTCTGTGGGGTCCCGGAAAACGGTTTGCGGGAGAAATTTCACCTTTCCATGGACATCTTCTGCAGGCTGTGGGGTCCCCCCCAATATTGATCTTGTATTTGCGGGCGCAACGCTACCGGGAGCGCTGCACCCGACCGGACTGGGACTGCCTAGTTGATGCGGGGTGCTTTCGCACGCTGGTATAGACGGCGGGTAGAGAGGCGGTAGGACGATGCTGGAGGAGTGGCGCGGTGGCAGGCGATGGCGTGAAGAAAGGTACACCTCCATAGTTGGCTCCTTGCTGCGTGAAAGTTGGGGGGGGACCAACTGCAGAAAGTGGGAAAGGTAGGCGAAGAGGAAGGCGTTTTGCAAGTTTTCTTGGCCGATGAATTCTGATGACACGTGCCGGTGGAGATAGCTCTTCGTAGTGCAACAGTATGCGCAGCCTACGGCTTCGCTTGTGACGCCAACTTCGCCAAGTGATTAGTCAACTTTGGAAGGCGGATCAACGGAAAATTGTTGAGTGAATTTTCATTCATCGTTTTGGGCGCTCTCCAGGGATCGTGCCATTAGAAGCATATGAGGAGGGAAGGTTGCTGCTGCAAGTCAAGGATCGTGCAATCAGAAGCACATGAGGAGGGAAGGCTGCTGCTGCGAATCATCGGTCTTCGTTTTCTTCTCCAACTACGATTCACGTCGATGGCTGGCCTAAGAAGGTTTTTTTGCCGCCATGAAGATTGAGCCCGACGATCTGCTCGACGTCTCTCCGCCTAATCTATCGCCCAGAAGGTAAGCCTACCTAAGTAAGCTATGGTTGTGCGGATGAGGCGACGCGGTGGGCGAGACCCTTCCCTCTTCTTCAACCGTATGGTTAGCTAGGGTGTTGTTGGAACCCCTGTGGCGACTCGTCAACAGGTTTGGCGAGGGGGTGCCACACTGTTTTCGACTTCCGGTAGGAATTGAAGATGGTCGTTCATGTCTTTGGTGTTAGTTTTGCCTTGAGCCTAGAAGCTAGCAGAGGGGGGAGGGGAGTCTTTCCTTCCCCAAGGGCGCAGGGGTAGGGTTTGAGGGGTGGGAGGTAAGTGGTGGGTTGAAGAAGAAGGGACATGAGGTTATTTTGTTGATTTGGAATTCAACCCACATGTGGCTTAGTTGTTTTATAATTTGAAATCTACTAATATCCTCATAACCAAACTTTTTAAATCGTGTTGATTTTCCATTGATAATAACTTGCGAGTTCATTTCATGATTTTCGATTGTCCTTTTTCTCTAGGCCGATTGACTGGTATGATTTTGTACTTGTTTTCGCTTGATTATCAACATGTTTTGCTGACTTTTTTTTTCGAGAGTCTTTCGATAGTATTTCGTTTCCTTGATATTTCTTGATATCGCTCGCAGTGATTTTTCTTGAAACTCCTATTCAAGAGTATGTTCTTCCTCACATAGTTGCTTCCTTTAACAATGACCTTAACTACGATCAGGACTATTTTCTTGATTTCAGATATTCGTGAGTCCAATATTAGACATCGTAGATATATTTCTTAAATCTCGTTTTTAAATCTTAATTTCCAAAAGATGTTTCATAGAGATTTCCTAATTTTCGTTTCTGTTTTTCAATTTTTAAATCTTAATTTCCAAAAGATGTTTCAGAGACCTTTTGCTCTGTGACCTAGGGGGAGCTTGAGGCCTGCGGAGTTATGCCGAGGGTGGAAGGCATAACCAGGCCGTCCGACATAGCCGGCGCCGGGGTATTGACCCTGTAACTTGTTTAGGGGTTTGCCACTAAGGGAATTGTCGAGGGAGGAAGACACTTCCTGTCCGTCAGAACTAGGTTGGTCGGTACTGGGGAGGGTTGTGGTGCCCTGTTACCCGAGCAGAAGGGGGTATGAGATCAAACGAGTTCTGGTACGAGGACTGAACGCGTGGACCGACGTTCCGTCTGTTGAGGGGGGGAGTTTAGGATAGTAGGCAGGTTCATTTGACCCCCCGCTCTCATATTTTTCCAAGCTTTTTCGTTTTTTTCAATCCCAAAAAAAGTTGGTCATTTGGTGGTCCTTAGAATGTTTTTAGGATTTTGGGATCCCTATCAACTCGTCCCAGGTGGCTTCGACGCCTGTCATACTTAGTGACCTACGGCTGTTTGATGGATGCCAGAACGACGCTGGCCGGTGCTGGGGTGTTGCCCTGTAACCTGCAGAGCAGGAACGTGAGGCCTGGTAGAGAGATCTGGGGATGCTTTAGGGTGGGCATTCCACGGGACAACCAAAGGTTGTTGCCGGGACGAGGCTGGTCGAAGCTGGGGTGAGTTGTGTTGCCCTGTAACCCAGCAGGATGTGGGGGTGTGAGGCCTGGAAGAGCTCGACAAGAAGTAAGACAGTTTGAAGAACTTTGGAAGGGTTTGTTAGGGATTTTGAGGTTTTCGGAGTATTTGTAGGACATCCGCGGTCTATTCCCATGCCTCCTGAATTACTGCTACTGTTCTTAGGTGTCTCAAAAAGAGAACGAGGTGAGTGGGAGAAGGAGATGGTGGGATATCATGCGTCCTATTAGTGAGGGGGCTAGCTGGTAGGATGTGAATAGGGTATAGCAGCAGCAGAGATGGTGGTTCTGCTACAGTAAGTCTTGCCGGAGTGAGGTAAAGAGGATTGACGGGGGGGTTTCTCGGTCGTTCTGCTTATTTCTGAAGTTTGTCGTAGTCATTTCCTAAGCAGCTTCAATTGCTTCTGAGCCAAAACCGGGTAATGGTCCCGGTATCTCAATTTTCAAAATTCTATGTAAGCTTCCATATGGGACGCTGCGCCCGGTTCCCAGCACGTGCTGCTCCCCACGAATAGACTGGAGCCTTGTTCCCATTAAAAAAAAAAAAAAAAAAAAAAAAAAAGACTATGGGGTCCTGGAAACAGTTTTCCGACAAAGTTTTTCGTTTCCGCGGTCCTGTGGGGTCCAACTCTTAGGGTAGGGCCCCACAAGAATGCGGAAAGGAAAAACTCTTTGCGCGGAAGGGTTTGTGGGGTCCCACACCTCGTGGAAAAGTTTATGGAAAGGCCGAAATGTCTTCCAAAAACTGTATTCCGGGACCCCACAACTCGGATTTCATGGCCTGGAAGATCGCCTGTGGACGTTTTCACATGGTCCACGATCTGGAAAACGGCGAGCGGAGGAAATGACGCCGCAAATTTGTGCAGAAAGCTGAGGTTGGCCCCAAAGCCGTCTTGAACTTTTCCAAAACCAGGTCCCGTGGACGAACCACGGATTGTTCGTCCATTCAATGTCCGACGTCGGTGGAACATGTGACCGTGAAGCGAATTGTCGCACGGCGGTACCGGGCCCGGGGCCTTCCATCCAGTGCGGCTGCAAAAAAACAAAAATCGAGCGAAAAACAGTCCGCCGATTTGAATTTTGAAGTAAAAACGGCACCAGTGCCCCAATGAAGGGGGCTGCATGTCGTTGTCGTCGTCGCCCCATTGCCCACCGGATCACGCAGCCTGCAAGCTTTTGTGACGATCATCTACATGCGAGCGTGTGTTCATAGCCATCGCCCAAGGTCGGTCGTGCCTCTGTCATCGTCGCCCCATTGCCGACCGGATTCCATGCACGTCTTCCGCCAACTGCATCGTCGTCCTGCAGCATGGACGACGTGCACATGCCATCGCCGGTAAGTGCGTGCATGTCCGGAGGCCGTCTGACCGCAGAACGGTCCTGAACACTGTTGGGTGTTTGCAGAGCACTGTTGCTAAAACATGTGCCTCTGTCACTCGCCCATCTTCCATGCACAAGGCAACCCCTGTGGCGGTGGACATCGGTGGTCAAGTGCTCCGTGCCATCCGTCCTGGATTCGTCTGCTGTGGAAGGCGGAGCTTGATACCGGATGTTGCCGACGTGGCAGGTGTTGTTCCACGTTATGCTGACCGCATCATAGTGCGTGACGATCGCTTGCCAGAGCGGCACGGCCAACGTGTGTGGGCATTCGACAGATGGTCGTCTGTCGGCGGTGCAACGGTGCCGGCTTCTGTGCATCGCTTTCCCTGTGTAGACAAGAAAGTTGTGGAAGGTTCGGATCGGTTGCCATCCAATTGGGCGACCATTGTGATTGTCCTCATTGACGACGACAACCAACACTTGTCTTTGTTGAGCGTGCTTGTTTGGGGGGTGGTGATTGTTGCATCCACATTTTTAGCTTTCCTTGCCTTGCTGGAGAGAAGGTTAACAACAGTCGTATTTTTCATCACCACTTCAGGACACCCTTCAGCACTTCAGGATGCTGCCTGCCTAAACAGGTGGTTTTCAGGGTCTTCGGACCTTTCACCACTTCAGGACCATTCAGGTCTGAAAATCCTGAATGGTCCTGAAGTGGTGAAAGCTCCGAAGACCTCGAAAACCACCTATTTAGGCAGGCTGCATCCTCAAGTTGTGAAGGGTGGTTTTCATGGTCTTCGGACCTTTCACCACTTCAGAACCATTCAAGATTTTTAGACTACCCAAAACTCTCACTTGACCACTTCAAGACACTCTTCACCACTTCAAGATGCAGCCTACCTCAACAGGTGGTTTTCAGGGTCTTCGAACCTTTCACCACTTCAGGACCATTCAGGATTTTCAGACTGCCCAAAACTCTCACTTCAGAATTTTCATTCCTGAATTTTCAGCTACCCGATAACCGCTTGTGCCGCAATGGCATCGTCGAAAGTGGGATGCATCCATGGATGGTCGCAGTTTCACTGACGAGTTGTACGACGATGTAGCGGGGTCGTGTAACTATCACGAACTGGGGGGAGAGGGGAGCAAATCTGCGCAACGGAGGTTCGACGGACTTCTTCCCCCCTCGTCGTGGAGCCACTTGTCGCAGCAAGGGCCCGACTTTCAATATCCTGAGGCTATCTGTGCCCAATTTCAGCACAATGGCGGCATGAACACCCAGGCGTCCGCATCTGGCGCCGCTCGAATGTTGTTGTCGGACATTGCCAAACAGGGCATAGGTTCAGTGTCAGCAAACACCGCGGGACAATGGTCGTACCTTTCATACGATCATCGGGGAAGGTCACGTCGCATGGATGTGCGAGTGAGGGGTTCCCCGGATCAGTCCCCGGTCCCGCAGGGGTCCCTCCAGCGGCCCCCAACAATGCCGAACCTCTCGCCGTCGTTCGCACGGAAGGGGGGGGGGGGGACAAACATCCAATGAGGTGTTTCCATCACCCCTTTCCGAACGACAGTCGACGCAGGTTCATTCACATCAGACCAGTGCGGTGCGTCATGGCGGAGGGCATGCATCTGCAGGCAAGGTGGGGGCTGGGTTGACACACTTCAGAACGCATGCCGAGGGTCACCTGCGGAGAGCGGAGGTTGAAGGTGAGGCGAGAGGTGATGGCGCAACCGGACATGGCATGCCCAGCCCGCCAAGCAGGGAAGTTCGTGCTCCTGGGGGAGAATGAATGAATGAAACAACAGAAGAGTACATGCATGACATGGGCGGTCAAAGTTGGGAATTTGGAGGGGATGGATTGGAGGCGCATGCACCTCCCCCACGCTCCGAACATGAAAACAAATATTAAAAAAGTAAACTAAACAAGACTACTACGCTGTGTAGTGTCTACGAGGCGACCCCATTCGCCAGGTCACTGCCAGCCGAAGCATCTGCAAGATGGTCGCATGGGCGCGACTTCCCTTTCGGAGGCAATAATTCCAGGCCACGCTTGCGTTGGACTACCGCAACACTAGCCACGGCTTGCCCCGCCAAACCGCCAACGTTGCCGCACGCCTTGCGCACGTGTCGGTGGGTGCTCGTGGAAAGAACCATCTAAGCGGCGCCTTTTACAAGTCGCGCAGGTGGATAGCGACACCGTCACTAAAACAGAACCTACACCCGTCCCAGCGCATCGCCACCCACCTCTCCCCCCCCTCCCCCCACCCTGGCCTGCCTCCGCGCTCGCCCTCGCCACCCAGCCACACAGCTGCGCCGAACGCCCCGCCACCACTAGCGTCCCATGCCCCCCCCCCCAACAACGCACGTTTCGTCGTTTGGAGATCGAAGAGCCTCCGCATGCAGGACGACCACCCAGGCGGAATGCCTTCTACATGAACCCGCGTGTCACTTGCCGTCACCGCCATCTTCATCCGCCTGAGGACCGCTGACGATCCAGTCGTGTTTTGCGGCTTCAGCTGCATTTTTCAGGGCGACATTGTGAGCGCACACCAACCCGCAATCAACCCATTATGGGATGCAATGTGGGTACTCTCTCTGCGTAAGGTGGGGCTTCCTGAGGTGATCCAACACGAGGTTGGTGGTGTCAACGATGTGTCGCCTCCAGTTGAAGATGAACGACCCCGCGGCTATGAGAGTGGGTTTGGCGGTCATTGATGTGTAGAATCCCGCCTCATAGTGCGAACGATCGTCATCGCCACCCATGCGCATGATCCACATGCACGCGCTCAACAACACACGAAGACAATCTGCAAGCCGCGTTAACCTGTCTTGTTTCAAATGGCCGTCGTCCGCCTACCTGGCACCCTGGGCCGCGGATCCTGCGGCCCAGTCCGAGGCCGAGGCCGCGCGGCCGACTTTTTTCGCGTTCGTGCCATGCTCAGCCAAGGGGGCGTGCGGGAAATCGGTCCACGGCCTCGGCCTGCGCACGTCCTCCTCTAGAGGACTGCGCATTCAAAATTTATTTTTATTTTTTTTTGGGGGGGGGTGATTGTTTACGAGTGTGAAAATTAATTAAAAAAATAGAAAAAAAAATCGTTAATTGATTGATTAATTGATTGATTGATTGATTGATTGATTGATTGATTGATTGATTGATGATTGATTGATTGATTGGTTGATTGATTGATTGATGATTGATTGATTGATTGATTGATTGATTGATTGATTGATTGGTTGGGGGAGGGTCGCCCATCCCCCCCCCGCCGCCAC
>BFEA01000040.1:678010-689668 GCA_003427395.1 Chara braunii
TCTCTCTCTCTCTCTCTCTCTCTCTCTCTCTCTCTCTCTCTCTGTGTGACGTTTTCTTTTGTTGTTTTTTTATTTTCATGTTGAATATAGTGAAATGAACCAGTCTCGTCAACCAAAAATGTTGCAGATCACAATGTCGTGTAATGTCCTGAGATGATCAATCCAACAAGTCCATCAGTTCGAAGTCATTGAAGTACATGTTTCCTCATTACCACGTGTATGTCTCAAAGTCTACAGTGTCCGGAAAAGAGAGGAGGGGAGAATAGACAATTCGAAGGAGAAGTGTAATGCCCTCTTCTCCTTCAGGCGCCGCACCTCTGCCACGTCAGCAATAGGCACTCAATGTGCCACATTAGCACTCCATAGTCATTATGCCATGTCAGCGGTCAGCGATAGCGATATGCACACAATGTGCCACGTCAGCAATATGCACTCAATGTGCCACATCACCCCTTTGTGTAACACGTGGACGATGTGGAAGCAGCCACTCGCAGATAAACGATCCTCCAACAGCGAGCAGAATCGGCAGCAGCTTCACATCTAAAGAAACCAGGTACGTACACACGATGACTCACATCACCCACACTCTCTCTCTCCCTCTCCTCATTCCCTCTCCGGCATTCACGGTCGCGGTCGTGGCCGCCCTCTCCCTCTCTCTATACTGTAGTGTCTGGCTGGCACCCATCTAGCAGCCTGGCGCCGACACCTCCTCTCAAGAGTCTCAAGTCTCACGTGCAGCGTCCTAGCCACAAGCAACTCGCAAGACTGAATGTCCAGGCAGTGGCGAGGTCATCCATATAGTGTCCACGACCATTTCTGTCCAGGTGAGGCCGTGGATCGTCTGAATGTCGACGTCCCAAATGCAATTCATCCCAGTTTTGGTCTGGACTCCATGAGGCCTGAATCTTTTGGTACCCGCGGACAACTGCTAGATCATTCCTGATCGGCGGCCAAATCTTGACTTTAACTTTTCGGATCTGGCCTGGATCAGGCAGGTCGCGAGTCGATGATTGAGTCAACTGACGGCCTGGGCTAGCCGGCTCATTTCAGGCCTGTTTCGGGGTATCAGTTTTTATATGGGGTGCAACATTCCATCCTGCCCAATTTCGAGTTCCATCGTGGAAATTTTTACTTCAAACATTATATGTTCTTAGATTTCTCTCGCAAGCATTAATGATGTTTGGGGCAGTAGGTAAGACCGTAAGAGTTGTGTAGCATGGCGAACATGTTCGAACCCCTTCACGTTCGCGCGAATGTGTTCGCGCGTTCGGGCGAACAGCTCATGAACATGTTCGGGCGAAAAAAAAAAAAATCGTAAAAATAAATAAATAAAAAAAATCGATTTTTGTTTTTTAACTCATGATTGGCTACGAATTTGAACATGACTCGAAGGCAAAAGTTGCATGTATTGTTATTTTACATAACATTATTACATAGCTACGCCTGACCGGACACCGGACCGATTCCAGACCCCGGACCCCAGACCGATTCCGGACCCCGGTCCCCAGACCGATTCTGGACCCCGGACCCCAGACAGAAAAAAAAATTGGGCCCACATATTCCTTATTGAATAATCTTTTTCCCGAAGGACCCCAACAGTGCATCTGCAAGGGTCCAATATCTCAAGAGACGTTCGACAAATTTCGTGTGGGAGCGAAGCAGGCCAGCAATATATGTTCTGCATCCGAAGTCAGGTCTGCTTTCCAGCAGTTATGGGTCACAATTACAACTACATGCTACCGTAGCTCTCTCTTTTCTTTTTTTTCGCTTTCCTACGAGCAGCAGCCCTAAGGGCCTTGCTCCACTGGTCACTACTTGCACAAAAGAAACATATGGTGGGGTATGGTTCCATGTTCTACCAGAATATTCATTCCTCTCTTTCTTAAAGTTTCTTTTGTTTCCTTTTCCTACGAGCAGTGGCCCTAAGGGCCTTGCCGGGCCTTGCTCCACTCGTGACTACTTGCATAAAAGACAAAACATATGGCGGCGTATGGTTCCATGTTCTAGCAGAAGAAACAGAAGGTTAACCGACCCCCCAATTTTCACCCTCATTTATAAGAAAACCAATGAGTCATTTTAACCATACTTCACACCAATCTGTAGAGTGCACTTCTTACTAACTTATTGTAAAAAGTAAACCGAAAAACAAAAAAGTAAAATAGCAAGCGAAAAGTGCACCTTCATGAAATTTCGCCAATATTTCAATTTGTCGATTAACAGGGCAAAAAAAAAAAAAAAAAAAAAAAAAAAAAACCGGAACGTCTTTTTTTTTTTTTTTTTTTTTTTGGGAAAAAGAAAGGAAATCCATTATCATGAAAAAACATGAGGCCGGGAATTCCTCACAAACGGGCACGACTTTAGGAAGTATTGGTACTTGGCCTAGCTATAGGCCACCAAAAAAAAACATAGTAGAAACGTTTCAAGTCAGATGAATTTGGGCGCTCACACAATCCAACACAGCCCGGCGCATCTGCTCACTCAATTCGCTACGAACAGCACCCGCCCACTCCACGTCCTGATCGCAAGGTCACCACACCTTCCAAACAATGGCGCACACGCAGGAACAACCGCCACTTGGCTCACAGCCACCCAACATGTCCAAGGGGAAGTGCACCGCCTAAACGCGACGCAGGAGAGAAACAGCTGCACCACGCATCCAACATGCTCGGACCGACCCAACCCGTACGTTTCTTAGAATTGTGGCTTGTATGCGGGCAGGATTTAAGGAAGTACTACTGGTTTAAGTACCCAATGTATAGAAGAAATCTATCCAGTGACGAACATATACAAGAAATCTTTCCAGTTCGGTACAGCCAACTGTGGCATAGCAAGGAGGAGACATTATGGCTGTACAGGAATGGGAAGATTGGATTTTTCTTTTTCTGACACAAGTGTGGAGGTAGCAGGTTTTGGGGAACTGGGTACTTTGTGTGTGTGTGTGTGTGTGGAGAGAGAGAGAGAGAGAGAGAGAGAGAGAGAAAGAGAGAGAAAGAGAGAGAGGACGATCATGTCTTCCCCCAATCACAACACATCCGGATGATAAATGTGTACAGGCTGTATTTCCGGTCAGGCAGTGCTGTACCCCCGTTCACCGTTCACGGGGTCTGTGAGCAGAAACCAGTCATGGAGGTCATGGAGTTCACGGCGTAGGAGTTTCATGGAGTTCACGGAGAGCGGGATCGGCTTTTTTTTTTTTTTGGCTGGGGGGGGGGNGTGTTCTCACACATAACAACGACTTCTTTTTTTTTTTTTTTTTTTTTGCGCATCGGTGACCACCGCACTGCTCCGGGTGCACCGCACACTTGCGCCGCAGGTAGGAAACAAAAGCAAAGTTACCAAACCCCCTCGTAGACTTTCCGGGCCTTCCAGATCGTTGGCGAGGGGGATAAAAAATCAGGCAACATTTTTTTGGGGCGGCCCAAGGCGTGAACAAACACCGTGGACCACCCAAAAACATTTTGCCCGTTGGGCTGGGGCCCACACATCCGAACCGAGATTTGGACCCGGACCTCGGACCCCGGACCACGGATGGTCCGGATCCCTGTCCGGTGGTCCGGATCGTAGCCATGCATTATTAACATATATGTTTTTCAGATTTTTCTGAGAATTGTTGTTTTTCTTTTTTAATATTTTTTTATGTTCGCGTTCGAAGGGTTTTGGGAGTTTGTTCGTGTTCGGGTAAACATAGTGCTACGTACGGTAAGAGTTTCCTTTAAATTTGTTAAGCGAACGAGCTTCAGACGACGGTTCATTTGAAAACTTTGCCTTATATTATTTCTAAAGTTTTCCTCTAGTTCCATCGGAGAAAAACCCATGCTCAAGTATTTTCTCGACTTGGTACCCTACTACCCACCATCGATTGAAAATGGAAAAAGAAACGGTCTGTTAGGAAATTTTTGTCCTTCAACGTAGGGTAACAACTTAGAGGCGTGTAAGACTGGGTAGGTTTTTGAATGAGGGAGAATATTAATTGGATAGGATGGTCCATCGACGTCCCCTATTACTTTAAGGACTTCCCAAGGAACACAGGATTCGTGAAAACCTAACAAAACCACAAAACCCAACATTTTGTATAGAGTGAAAATGTAGAAGTCAAACTTCTATTTCTTATTTAAAAAATATATATATTTTCAACCACTTCTCGAGAAACGAGGCAAAAAACTGGGACAATAGTTAAGCGATCCTCAAAATATGGAGGAAAACTTTTTCTTGCAAAAATCGTGTTGTAGGACTATAAGTCGTTCTCAATAGATTAGAAAAAAACAGAGCTCCAATATTGTAAAAAATCAGTTTTAGTGAATTTTGGCATATAGGTCTAGCTAATGCAATTGTTGCACAGCCCGCTCCAATTAATTTTAAACCTTGTAACATAGTCATCTTTTATTTGTTTGTATCAAAACAAAGACCATTATCATCGATTACCCAAATTGCCGATTTTGTCAAAATGAATGCGGCAGAGACTCACCAACACTTCGGAAACTTGAAAGTTAGGCCGAAGGATAATTTGATTATTAACATAGCAATTTTTATGACTTATAAGTTGTTTTGCTGTAAAAATAGTAAAACAAAAATTCATACGTACAAGAAGAATGTCCAATATTTTTTTTATTCATGATAACAAGTTTTTTTGTTTGTCTAAATAAGTATATGTTTTGCTTGCTACTTTTTGAAGCGACAGCTTACCATAAGAAATAGATAACTTTTTTTTATTTTGTTTTGAGCCATTGTGGCTAATGCTCCTAATATCATGGAAGCAATACTGAAGAAAAAAAAGATTGTTCGCCATGTTGGATCATAAAAACTAAAAGAAACACATGTAACATATTTGCAACAAAAACAATCTCTAGTGTTATAGAAAATAAAGTTGTGACAAAAGTAGGAGAACCCTCGTATATACTAGGTAGTGCCATCCAGAGATCCACTTTGATAGTCTGAAAGAAACGATAGATCTAGACACTTATGAATGATAGATATTCTTATGGACCCAGACATGTATGGTTAACGGATTCAGATCCATGTAGGCACCTTTGTTTAATTATTTTTATTTGAGCAAGATCTGGATCACTTAGTCATATAGTTTGCTTGAAATCCGGTGGCAAATTGCGCTTAGTTATACCTCTACGGTTGGGGTCCTGGGTATAATAGATCTGTTAAATATATTATATCTCACAAGTTAAATTATAAATTATATAATATATATAATATATTTAACACAGGATTCGTGAAAACTATACAAAACCACAAAACCCAACATTTTGTATAGAGTAAAAAATTAAAACGCAAACTTTTATTTCTGGTTTAAAAAAAAAAAACATTTTCGACCACTTTCCAAAAGACAAAGCAAAACATCAGGCAAGCAGTCGAGCGATCCTTAAAATGTCGAAGAAAAATCTTGCTTGCAAATATCCTATTATAGAACTACAAGTCATTCTCAATAGATTGGCAAAAAAAGAGAGGTCAAATAAAACAAACTCGAAAGTTGTAAAAAAACAGTTTCAGTTAATTCTGGCGTATAGGGTTGCATGTCGTTTCCAACATTTTATAGACTCTATAAAGCAATTTTGAAGTTAACTATAAATCATTGCTAAAAAATATATGTTATGTAAATTAATAGCACAAACAACTTTTGTCTTAGGGACATCTTCAAATTCTTAGTCAAACGCACATTAAAAATAAAAAACCGAAAAAAAAAACAATTAAAAAAAAGTTAAAAAAATATTTAAAAAAAAAAAGTTTGCTCACAGACTATACACATGATCTTTTGAGATAAATATATATATATATATATTTTAATTTCTAAATATACAATATATTTGCCTAGTACTGATTTATTGTGGAAAAACCTGAGTTTTTCCTCGCCACATCCAGTGGTTTAAAAAAATTATTATTGTTTTTTTTACTTTGCAAAGAGTCTAGCTCCTATATAAGGCATAAAAACCATACACTTAGAATCCTAAATAGATTTTGTTCAAACCCAATATTTTTTTGTTGGGTTTTCACGAATTCTATGTTATTTAACTAATACGTATTATTTGATAAAATTTATTGGACTAAAAATAAACTAAATGTGGTGTGCATACATGGATCTATATGATATAGTCACACATTAGTCAAATTATCTATGATTAGATTATTATAAAACTGATTAGCAGTGATTAAAGGATTATTGATCAGCAATAGAATTGTCATTAAAACACTCAGTAACCCCAACCATCTCACATTACGCACTAATGACGGATAATCATATATTTTTAAAGTGCTCAAAATCACTCCATAAATAAGTAATAAGATTGTGACATTTATAAGAAAGATGAATAGAAAGATCACTAAAAAATCATTGTCAAAAGTTTTTGAAGTTAACAGTAAAATCACTATAAAAAAAAATGTATGTTATGTAAAAACATAACACAAACAACTTTTTCCCCGGACACATCTTCAAATTCTTAGTCAAACGTGAACGAAAAATAAAAAATCGATAAAAGAAATATTTAAACGAAGGAAGTTTACCCACAGATGAGAGAATATGTTCTCGTGAACGTATTCATAAATACGATAAAATGTTCGCGTGTTCTTGAAACCCTTGAACATATTCGCCGTGATCCATAGCTTATTGGACTATACACATGATTTTTTGAGATTATAAAAAACTGAATATTTCAATTCCTAAATATATGGTGTTTTGGCTAGTAATGAAACCCGTTTTTTCCCTCGCCACTTCAAGTGGTCTGAAAAAATATTTTTTATTTTTTTTTACTTTGTAAAAAATCTTGTTCCTGCAAAAAGTCTAAGAACCGTACTCTTAGAATCCTAAATAGATTTCGTTCAAACCCAACATTTTTTTTTGTTGGGTTTTCACGAAACCTATGTTAGGGTCGATAATAGACGGACAACAGTTTCTGTGAGATATTTTCCTCAAATGAGAATTCATTGGATTTAACCCAAACCATATCTTCTTCTTTGAATTAGACAAACCTTGTGTGTCTGTCGGCCTGTTCAATTATTTTTTTGTTGGACTTTCCTTTTATTATCTTTCGTTTTCTGCTTATATTGCTCATACAAAACTTCAAATTCTCAGGTTTCTGGGGCAGCTTCTGCACTTGGTCCCTTGTCAAGAAGCCAATCCGTCTCAGAGGTTTCCATTCTTTATAAAGTGCATTAGGTGTGTGTCTTGTAGACATGTGTGTCTTGTTAGTATACGCACTTTATATCGTGGGTAGTTTTTCATCCCAATCATTGGCAGTCAATCTGGTCAGGGTGCACATACGCAGGAGTTGTTAACACAACTTGTTCATTTGTTCAATTTGACCATTGGTGTTAGGATGGCACCCTGGTGACATAATCTGTCAGGTGCCATAACCTTTCATTTATTTTTGTCATTGCTTGCCTGTAAATCACACATCTCTATAAAAAATAATGGTTTTGGGAACTTCATATTCAGAAAACCTATCGCATCTTAAATTTTTGGATTTACAAGCTCGACTCTTACTTCGACAGGAAAAAAAACAAACATAGCTTAGTTAAAGAATCGATTCACGATTACCATTATCTGACTATTTCCATTTCGACTCTTGGTCAGGCTCATAAAGTCAATAGAGATAGACTCACCTGGTCTTTTAGGAAGAGGTAATGGTCTCAACGGTCTCGAGGGACTCTCGTAGAATGGCTTGCTGCGCTGACACCCAAGAAAAGTTCTAACATACGCTAGTGTGTCATTCTTTATTCCTTGTCAAACGAAATGTTATCTTACATTGGCAAAAATCTTTTCAAACTCAAAGTGTCCTTTAGTATCATGACAAAAAAAAAAAATCAGACTCGTTGTAGGTTCAGTATCCGGAACACAAATTCTTTGTTCAGTACCATCAATGAATAAAATTATTGCATCGACCATTCAATAATCAGGGAAACGTTCCGGCTTAGATTTCAGATTGTTTATAATGGGTTGCCAAATCTGATCAGTGACGTATCATTTTTTAATATTATCCTTCACTTCGTTCCCAATGTGTCTAAATAGGTAACAATGATTCCAAAAAAGTCACTTCCTCCTCAGAGAGCGTCAACAATCACATTATATTTTCCTTTTAGACTTTTCAGCTCAAAGTCATATATGTCAGCGATAGTTAATCATCTAGCAAGCTTATCAGTGAGATAACTTTATGTTTTGAGTCACTTCAAAGTTTCATAATTTGAATAAACTTTGAAATGCCTACCTAAGAGGTAGTGCTTCCACGTTAGAAGAGTCTCGAACGGTGCATACAGTTCTCTCTCGTAGGTTGAGTTAGCAACTTTATCTGAAGGGAGTTGACAAGACATAAACTCAATTGGTCGATGACCCTTCCCATCATTTGGTTGTAGTACAACCCCAATCCCATACTGACTTGCATCAGTGGTCACGACAAAATGTAAGGAATCCGATGGGTCTGCAATTTTCAAAACAAGATAGTTAGTAAGAGCATTTTTAACCTTTCTGAACGCGGACTCACAATCTTTATCCCAAAGCCAGATGGACCAGTACAACCTGCTTTACAGTGCAAAGTATTCCGAACGTGTTCCTTCCTTCGAATAGACAAAGAGCGACCAATACACTCGACATATACGTGCTTATACCATTCGGAGAAAAAATCATATAGACAACTGGACCTGAATGATTTTTGAAATCCTAGTTAGTCCCTATGTTGCCTAACGTACACATACGGGGCCTTTTCGTACGAAACGTACAAGAAATATTTGTACGGGATCTGTACGGGAATCTGTACGGGAACCTGTACGTATTGTACGCCCCCCTACGAAAAAGCAAAAAAAAAAAAAAAAAAAAGTCACAAAAAATCCGAAAACAAAATATGTGATGCAACATTTGGTTTACCATCATCTTTAGATTCTTATTAGAATTTGAGGGGAAAAAAAATACCGGATTTAAAAAAAAAAAAAAAAACTTGTACGGGGTCCCTAACGTATGAGTACAAGAGTACGAATCCGTACTCGTACGAGGGCGCATACAAGTGGCAATGCAGGTTAGTCCTAATTAAGCTAATAATAAGATCACGAATATTAAGACCCCAACCAATCTGTTGTTTAAGGATTAAAAGAATGGTAATCGCCAACAAATAATAAAAGAACTATGAAAAAATGACTGAATGTCTGCGAAAATCCCGACAGGAGAGAGCATAGGACCACATGTGAGTTACGCTCAGCCTCAGGGCACATCCTCGGCCATCGCAAACTTCCTCTACTGACGTGGCATATTGTAGGTCCGCCTCCTCTTCCTCCACCTGCTTATCCTCAACATCTGATCCATTCTTCGTCCCTTCCCGGATCTCTTTGAAGTATCGTCTTGCTCTCATCTCCTCGATATCCATCTTTGTTTATTCCAACTTGATGTATGAGATGCTTTCATCCTTACACATTTGCTCTAGATCCCTACACTTCTTTCCCATATGAATCTCTTTCCGCCTTTTCTCAACGAAACGAAACTCTACAACATATCCGCCTCCTTTGCCGCAGTGATGCAATGATTCCTCTGCAGGCCATCGTTCTCAGACTCTTCTTCATCGCCAGAATCTAGATTCTCAACCGCTGTTGCGTGGAGCAATTTGCGCAAGTTTCGCAGTGTGGTGCATCTGGCCACCATGGTCCTCTTCGAACGCGTGATAGGAATGAGCTTCTTCATCGTTCTCTCCTTGAACGATTCTGCTTTCCGCAAGGCTACCTGCTTCCCTTGCAAGGCATCTTTATAGGAGCACCACTGTGTCTCAATGTCCTTCGAGTGTACATAGTCGTGGCGCTAGGATCCACCCTGACTTTCCCAAGAACAGTATTAGCGGGCGGGCTCTTTTTCGTAACGGTAGTAGCATCCCACTTCCCCACCTTCTTCAGATCAAAGAACTTCAAGTTGTTCTTAAGATCCACAAATTCTCTCTCCAGATGAGAGCTGGAATGCTTGAGCTTGACCAACTCTTCATTGTTTTTTTCCAAGACTGATTGAAGGCCACGTAAATCCTCCACCTCCTTTCGTAGGGTTGTGTAGTCTGATGTCTTCGACCTAGTCTCCTCCTCCTTCATCTGCAAGCTTTCCTTCCGCTTGAGTTCCTCAACCTCTAGCTTGAGTCTGTCGGCCCTCTCCTGCTCCCGAATCCTCAATAACTCCTCCTTCTCTTTACGTAGTCGCTCAACATCCTCCTGTCTACTGTCACCTTGGGATGTAGCCTTGAGATCATCGATCTCTAGGCAGAGTTCCTGCTCCTTCGGGTCAATTTCGACAGGAAGTTCGACCTTGCCACCAAACATGGTTTCACACACAAGTGACACCAACTTCCTGCTGGTTCTAACTTCTTCTCCCGTGCGGCTGACGAGACAATCTTTTTTTTTTTTTTCAAGCAGCGCCTTCTCCTCTTCGGCCTGCTTCCGCTTCTTCTTCTCCTCCTCCTTCAAGCGATCTTTCCTCTGCAGCTCCTTCTCCTTCATCTAGTCTGCGAACATATCGCAATCACGTTCTTTGTAGTTACCTCCCCACGATCTATTAAATCACGTTCTTTGTAGCCTCTCGAATTCTATTGTCCTCCACCATAGCCGTAGCCGCTGTGGCCCCCTATTGATTCGTCGATGCTGACGGAGCCTGTAGGCCCTGATATGGTATGATACTACGATGGCATTTGATGTAGGCTCCGCCGCGTCGGAAGAATACTATTAGAATCTGACCTTGAACCTGACCCCGAGGCATCACCAGACAACATCTCAACAATATTAGGGATATCACGAAGCTGACACTCCCTTCCGAAGTATCCTGCCAGTTTGCAGTGATGACACACCCGTCCGTTATACATCCTCACCGTTATACACACCATAAGAGGTCGGACTAACACATCCGCACACACTAGAGTAATCGGGGAACAATGCCCTACTTGCCTCGCACATAGAATAGCAGTGAGAAAAAGGAGAGACAGAGATGTAGAACGTAATCACACAGCCGGGGTGTCATCCCCCGTTGGTTGATATGTGCGTATCGCAGATGAAATAGCGAAAGGAGCATGAATGATAGACATAGTCAATCGTTGTGATACATGCATCGACGGACGAAAAAGAGGCAGGAGAGAGTAGATGCAAGACATTGTACAAGTCAAACCCTCGAGCGCAACAGACTCTTAAAATATAACGTGAAAGAGTCGACCCGTTCGGTAAAACACCCGACCCATGGGTCCCATACCCCACTGGACTTAGCGCTGACCAACCCTAGTGCCTTATCGAAGTAAAGATCCGGAAATAGTTCTGCTGTATTTAATATGTGCAATATCACTTTTGTTTTTTTATTATTATCCAGATTTCCGGATAAACCCACCCCCGGATAATCTGGCTAGATAATCCTGCCAGATTATCCGTGCTACTTAGAAAAAACACTTTTTTTTTTTTTTTTTTGACACACACAGATTGATTGATTGATTGATTGGTTGGTTGATTGGTTGATTGGTTGATTGGCCGATTGGTTGATTGGGGGAGGGGGGCGCTCACCCCTTGCCCACACAGACGCACAAACACGCGCGCATTTTAGTTCTTTCTTTTTTTTCTAACTTGTTTTTGTTTTCTTATTGATTGATTGATTGGTTGGTTGCCGGAGGATTGCCCGACCATGGTGCACACACACACACACGCACACACACACACACACAC
>BFEA01000040.1:704361-720923 GCA_003427395.1 Chara braunii
CTCTCTCTCTCTCTCTCTCTCTCTCTCTCTCTCTCTCTCTCTCTCTCTCTCTCTCCCCCTCTTTTTCTTTCTTCGCTACTGTCTTCTTGGATCTCTTGCTGTCCTTTGGATACTTGGACCCCTCAGAAATATGATGGCGGAGAGTCGGAGACTGGTTACAACCTGTTAGAGAACAGGTGCTTAGTCTCAAATAGGGGGAGGCAGGTGGGCAGAGTAGCCATACAAAGGAACAGGCCGAAAGACAGCAAGGCAAAAAGCAACGGACAAGAAAGAAACAACGCAAATAGGCCCAAGAAACACACAAAATGCGTTCTGTTGCAGCGGCAGTTCAGAATGCGCAAAAAAGAAGAAGAAGAAAAAAAACTTTTTCTTTTTTTGCCATTTTGAAACTCAGCCCCTCTGCTTATGACAGCGGGCAATTGCCTTCACCACAAAATCCCTCAATCCGAACTTTTTTTTTTTTTTTTTTTTTTTGCCAAATGTTGAAGTTCTGTATTACAAATAGCCCACCATATCAATGATATCAGGGCTCACAAGAGGTCTGTACCAAACATTCAAATTTGGAAAGGAGTGATTTGGAAGGTTCATAGGGATCACAGGAGTAGCAATCATTTGTTCTGGCTCACAGTTGGCCTCCGGACATTCAACTGCAGACTAGAAATTGCCTAGCTGAATTGCTCACACTGGACCCTCAAAAGTACTTGTTTCGGAATAATTATTTGAAATATTTGTGCTTGACGAAGGGGTAATGATGGTTCGTTAGCAGTGCAAGCCTCAAGGAATCACCATTTACAACGGTGCCAGTTTCTATCCCTGGCCTCCCACCAAACCATGGGGAGATGGACAGCCCTGAATTCAAACTACCGTGCCTTTTATCACTTTTCAAAGTCGGAGCAGGGCTCTGACATCATGACGCAGTCGTGTGTTCTTTTTGTCTATTTGAGACTCAAGCTTGACATGGAAGGCGAATGAAGTAAACCTGATGATGAATCGGATGATCGATTATATCCCGACTTGCACCAGCTCATCGGGAGGCTGAACCCTCAACAATCTGCAGAGTCCCCATTTTGATGCTTGGGTCTTAAACCCTTTGCCCCTTGTTGAAAGCAGACAGTCTAAAAGAGGAAACATAGCAGCAGCCTGCAGGCACCGACTCAGCGAACCACCAGGCAACACTGTGCCAGGGCTACCTAACTGCACAATGACAAAGCATCCCGCACCCAAACCTTTCTGCTCTCGGATTCCCTCCATTGCGAATTTGCGGCTCCTTCCCTGACGTGCAGGGACACCCTCGCACCCGCTCATTGCCCACCCTCTTTCCTCATCACACTTTTCCTGTAAAGTGTGTGCTCCAACTTCATGCCATAGATCCCTTGCTCTCATCTTCACCCTCCGCTCTGCCGTATCCATGCGTTCTCTCTCTCCTTGGTCTCCTGATCCCTCTCACCTCCTGGCACGCACCTTGACCCGCCTCATCCCACCTCCGTCTTCCGGAGTCCTACCCAATCGATCTCCACACTTGCCCTCTGCAGCGTCCCCCTCTTGAGCCCCTCTCAACCACGTGGCGCCCAAGAGGATTCAGCTCATCCTTTTGATGCACATGCCCACTCTGTCACGTGGCGAGCTTGGTCAGGTTTAGGGTTTCGTCGTGGGGAGGTTTTACGACTTTTCCCCTTTTTTTTCATGAATAATATATCTGTAATAAAAAAGGAAAACAAATCAGGGAACGAGCCAGCATGAGCATTTTTGTTTGTTGTTTTATAGGTTATTTCGATTTATTTTTTGTCTCGTAATGTCATTACGTTGTGGGGCTTGTGGTGACTGTGGCGGGGTGAGCCACTGAAAGGGGGGGGGGGACATGCTGTCATGATTTGGTCGGCGGCTGTTCACGGGCACAGGGGCCTATGACCGGGCCGTTCATCACCCACTCACGTTCACGGGGTAGACACTGAATCGCATCATAGAAGAGTCTTCACCGGGATCATAGAAGAGCCTCCATCATCCTTGTTGGCCGACATGATCATTTAATTTATGCGACCTCGTCACTCGACTTGGGGGAACGCTTGAGAAGACCCTTTAGGGATTAGTTGAGGGCCCATCATCATCAATGGCATCATAGAAGAGACTTCATCATGCTTGTTCGCCTACATGATCATTACGCGCCCTTGTCTCTCAACTTGGGGGAATGATTGAGAAGACCCTTTAGGGCTTAATTGAAGGCCTTCCTCGACTTTTCCACTTCTGCTAACTCACCCTCCCCCTCTCTCCGTTCTCCCGCAAAGGTCTCATCTTTCTTTTCCACCTCCATCTCTTCGCTATTTCCTCTCCCTTCCTGCTCTACCTGCCTTGATTGGTTGCCAACTTGCCCCATCAAGAATTTCTGATGCCCTTAGCCCTCAATCTCCCTGACTTTGCTTGATTGACAATTGAACACAATTCTGTTCATCTTGTTTCTCTGAAAGTGAACCTAATAGGATAGCATGAATTTTCACTCATCATTCTTTCTGTGCCCCAGGCGAAAGTGATTCCGCGCATCTGAATTCCTTGATTTTCCTTACTCTTTTCCATTTGGTTTACTTCAAATCGAAATTATTTCCTCGTGTGGAGCATGATTGCCGGTAAGCAACTGGACTGCTGCCCCCCAGAATAGATGGGGGCCATGGGGCTGGCTTGTATTAAAAAAAAAATAAAAAAAAATAAAAACGTTGGCAAAGAGTTCCAGTCTTCCAGAATTTCTCATTAATTCGCTGTCTGCATATCATACAAATTCCAGCTTCGTATTCATTGTATTTTTCTGAAATTCTGAGGCCGATGGGTCCAAGACCCATCAAAAATGAACAAGGGTGGTGTACCCCGTGGTACATCTGCTTAGAAACCTTTCCAAAACAGTTGGGCTATCATCAAACATGTTTTTTGTTGGCAATACATGAGCCGACCAGTATATTTGCTACAATCAGGGCATACTCACACTAGCGGTTTTTTTTGCTAAATGGCAAAATCTGCTATGCTGTTAGAGTCACACGAGGGTTTTCCGACCACCAAAATTGCAAACGGGGTAGCATTGTCAGCGGCCTGGGGGGCCGCGGGGATGGGCATTTTGCTACCACCTCGAGAGGTGGTGGCAAATTCTCTTTTGGCCGTCGCAAATTCTCTTTCGCCTTTTGCGCTTTGTGACCATGATAGGCAGCAATTTTGCAATTGCCAGAGAGTCCCGCTCGTGTCCGTTGTGATTTGCAACCCATGTGTGACTGGGCGGGGTACTATTTCAGCAAACATGGGAGAGAAAATTCAGCAGATTTTGCTAGATTGCCACTGCGGTGTGAGTACGCCCTCATACTTGCAAGCGGACGGATGGGACCGGACCGCCGAGTGCGGCACCCTCCCCCCGGACCGGACCGGACCGAACTGGACGGGGCCGTTTTTTTTTTTGAGGGAGGGGGGGGGTGTAACTGGTCGTCGGGCGCACATTCCGGTCCGATGGTCTGCCGCACATGCGGAACCTCGGGAATGGCGTCCGCTTGCAAGTATGGCTACAATACTTCTCCAAGCCGGCGCATCCGTAATTTGCCCTGTTCACCCAAGGTACATCCCAAGAAGTACTGTCACACTAAGGCCGTTTTCACATTATGAGTATGTGTGTACGTTCATCGGATATAGAAACGCCAGACTCCACAATCATGTAGGCAATAATTTGGTATGCCAAAGCAGCCAATCTGCACAATGAGGGCATAGTACAGCATACTCACGGAAGCTCTATCCTAAATGTGGCGCGCTTCCCTCCTTCATTCTCTCTCTCTCTCTCTCTCTCTCTCTCTCTCTCTCTCTCTCTCTCTCTCTCTCTCTCTCTCTCTCTCTCTCTCTCGTGCGCGTGCGCGCGCGTGCTTGTGACTTCAGATTTTCCCTCCTGGTGCCTCATTCGAACTTGGTGACACCCACAGCGAAGACGGGGTGCAAGTGCATGGTGCACCCAAATTCGTGATTTAAACGGGAGAAATAAGAAGGGAGAAGTTATAACACCTCCCCGTGGTGAAACCTTTGTATTCATTTCACCCCAAACCGGGCAAAAGGTGTCGCAGGCCCCAAAATTACTTTTCATGTGATTTTTGCACCCTGGATGTGCTGGTAACTGCGGCTGGCGAAAGTGGTGGGAAAGTGTTTTACAAGGTGCAAAATGACGCCAAAAGTCATTTTGGGGCGTGGGCCACTTTTTGCCAGTTTTTGGCCCGTTGGGGAGAAATGAATACAAAGGTTTCGCAGCGGGGAGGTCTTATAACTTTTCCCATATAACAATGCCAGTACCGGTTCCGGCCTGGAACATCATCAGTCAGTTCCACACCGGCAGCGGTTCCGGCCTGTTTTGGGGTCTGGTCCGTGAGCTGAGCCCTCGAGCCCAAGCACTCAAAGGCGGACTGGTGTGAGGCCCACCACCAAAATGAACATGGTGGTGCATCTGCAGCTCTGCTTAGAATTTAGAAACCTCATGGAAACAGTTGGGCTGCAACTTGGGCTGCTATCAAACGTGTTTTTTTCTCCCAATACATGAGCTGACCGGTGTACTTGCTACAGTGAGCCTCGCTACACTGTACAATAATTTGTAGGGCTGGGTTATCACTGCACTAACTCTACAAATCTACTCGAGAAATTACTTTGTTTAGCTGCCAGAAAATGTGAAGGAGTAAAACTCTTCACGGTTGTAGAGTCCCTAGCCTGCAACAACCCATTCTTGTAGAGCCCTCCTCCTAGGTCTACCTGACCCTACCATGAGCGCCCGAATGTGGAGGGTGAACCTGGGGTCTGGGCAGACAAAAGGGACTTTCAGCCGTCTTTGTGTGCTGTAGATAGTTGTAGAGTCCAACTTCGTACAGTCAGTACAGCAATGACACAGCTTTCGACATTCTCGACCCTCTGACAGCTATACAAGCACTGTACGAAATTTTGTACAGTGTAGAGTGGTGCAGCGAGGCCTAATGGTTCTCCTAACTGGTATATCTGTAATTTGCCCTATTCACTCAAGGTACACCTGTTCCAAGAAATACTGTTGCACCCCTGTTCCTGTGGCACCAGGGGCGCATTATCACATTAATATGAGTATGTGCGTGTAAGTTGATTACGTACAGGCTGGCACAGAGAACTTATAGAAACGCCAAGCTCCATAAGGACCATAACCATGTACTGGGCGAATGATTTGATACACCAAAGTGCACAATCACGGCATGCATGGCTCGGCGTACTAAGACTAGGTCTATACTAAATGCGCCTGAGTCCTGACTTCATTTACGGCCGGGCACGAGTGTATTTGACCACAATTAGGTCCATATATATAAGTAGAAACGTCCTAGTTTGAGACTTTGAGTATATGCCCGCAAACCGATGAATGCTATTGCGTGAAAGCAAGCTATGTCCACATCTGTGGCTACCATTACTTGAGGAATCGCCACACATGGTTACATCCGTCTCCCGATTGGCTTTTGAACAACCTTTTTGAAGCTCAGAAGGTCCCTGTAAATCCGCCGCACTTCTCCGGGAGTTCACCGGAAAACAGAAGAAGGATCAGCGCCGTCAAACCAGCAGCACATCTGCAGTGGGCGTCTTTGCACGAGGCAGATTCCCCTGCACGCACGCAAGGATTTGCGGTTTTCGCTTCTTTGGCTGGAGCCGCCAACCGTTTTGGTGTGGTTGCCGTGAGACTCCTGACGGACCTTCACCTTATAGACGGGGCCCTTTTGTTTTCTGATATTGCCTGGCGCCATGTACAGGTGGTTTCGAGCACACTGTCAATTTACAGCCGTTTGATTGCGGCTGCGACGGCGGTGATGCGTGAGGCAGTTCCCATCCTAGACTACGTCAGTCGCCATCCATGCATGATACTATACTACAACATTCAAGAACATTAATCATGCTGACTTCTGCAAACATGGGCTGGACGATTGCAACTCATAGTAGGCCGGAGGGAGCTCGACGGCAGGGTGACGCTTCAGGCTTCAGCCAGTTGCCAGCCTGGAGGACTGCGTCAGTCGTCAAATGACATGCAGCATGATACTAGCATTCGAGGACTTCAATGCTTGACAGTCACAAACATAGGCAAGAGCCGGAAGACTGCATGCCTGGGGGGGTGGTAGTGTAGTAGGGCCACAGTCACAGCAGGGGTCTCCAGAATGTATCCCGTACGTACCGCACGGATCTGCCTGCAATCACGTCCCGAGCAGATTTTTTGAAAAAGCCTTGGTGGCCTGATTGCGTGCTAAGTTCGTTCGTGAGGAGGTTGTCAGAATATGTGAAACAACATTAATAATCAATTTGATCCGGAGTGCCTTGGGTCTTCTCTCTCCCAGCAGCAGTGGCCAGATGTACAGACAGAATCCTTATCCTTAGGTAGAGCAAATCCATAGCCATAGCCATCTCGTCGCAGAGGCAGACCAAATCCTTACCCTTGCACCCAACAAATCGGTAATTATCATGCATGCCCTCCTCCTTTTTCTAACATAGTACGTATATTAATGTTAATCACACCACTTTCTGAACAGGGGAAGCCATTGATAGGCAAGGAGCAAGACCTTATTATCATCGTTTTCACGATAGAAGTTACATATTATATTATGCTTATTATTAACCCTTAATATCCTTATTACATATATCCATCTGATCCAGTTTCCGCAGCAAGGAAAACAACTCCTCTGCCGTTCCGAACGCTGGCTGCGCAAAGCCTTTGCGCAGCCCCTGAGCCGTTTCATCGACATTTTAGTATGATCACTCCGACATGCACCACGAGCAGGATATCTACGACTGCAAGGGGCTGGCTTCTGCAATCTGGGGTTGCGGACCTGCCGAGCTGAGTGGGAGTTGGCATCCCTGGAAGACATGGACAACCAACCTCCTCACGTGGGTAAGAAAAGAGTAGCTGCCAGGCAGGCTTCCCATGCAAGCTGCCTGCTTTGTGAATCCTCCCTCCCTCCCCCACCCCCATCGGCTTGAAACCCTCCACCAGATGATGTCCCGGCTTTGCCATGTGGCAATCTGTCTGTCTGCTGTGCTGTACAGTGCTGTGCAGTGCAGTGCTGCCAACCCCTAAACCCTGCTCTTAATACAAGTACGAGCTAACTTAAAAGTTAAAGCCTTTCGGAATCAGGCAGAAGAAGGTCACAACAAAACAAGTCATATAAACCCTCAACTTGAAAGAGAAAAGCTGAAGCTAAAAATTCATGCAGCTCATAATAGCCTCATATTACTCAGTTAAACAAGAAGCTCATAATAGCCTCATATTACTCAGTTAAACAAGAAGCTCATAATAGCCTCATACTACTCAGTTAAACAAGAAGTTCGACGGTAACTCCCACTGTCTCCGCATGGTAACTCGTCTGTACGGTTAAGGTCGATTTTTTTTTCGTGGAGCAGCAATTCACCGGAAAACCCGCTGACCACCCACCTAACAACCGCTCCTCGACTCCTCGAGTAGGCCAATGACTTAACTGCAGCGGTAACTCAAGGCAGAGGGAGAGGAACCCCTGCCGCCCTGCGTAACCGCAGCGGTAAATCAACTCAACGCTAAAATTGCCTTCACTGCAGCAGTACCTTCTGGAGACGGTAATTCCAGAGTTAACTCGAGTCTGCATCGAGTAGGCTAATGACTTAACAGCAGCCTGGGGTAAGTCGAGGCACACACATGGAACCTCTACCCCTGCGTAACCGCAGCGGTAAGTCAACGCTGATGCCTTCACTGCAGCCGTAACTCAAGGCAACGGCAACCCCTGGCAAGCTAACCGTTACCGCACCCCTGCTGCCCTGCAGGTTATTTATTAGGCATGCAGTTGGGTGGACGGTCGCAGGAGTCTTGTTTCGCCGTATCGAACCCAAGGCGAGCTCTTGAATCTTGATGATGACCCATGGAACCCCTGTCGGCCCCCCGCACAGGAATCACGCAGCTTCTGATGATGATAGTTCTCCGTCGACTTAGTACTTAGTACTTACTTGATGGTAAGCAGCGACTTCACTCACCTCGGCTTTCAGGAGAGGAGAGCCCCGATACTTACTACAGGCAAACCCTCGATTCTTTGTGTGGGCGCAAGGCTCCTGAGTCCTGGCCTCGTGCCGCGATGATAGTCAGCAGAACACTTGCTGACGAGGCAATGCGCTCGAGTCAAAAGGCTCACGCATAGTATGCAGTGCAACTGCAATAGGCTCCTGATCTAGCGTAAGTAGCGCCCTTTAGGCGCCTTCCGTACGCCCTCCTTGCCCAGGCACCACAAATGGAGCTGCAGTTGGGCAGGATGTTCTGACTCTTGAAATAGCACCGACCGCTGCAAGCCGCTGGCTGCGCTGCATCGACGCGTTGGACGGACGCCAGCAGAATCGCGGAGAAGAGGAGGAGGAGGAGGAGGAGTACAGCTCCTCTCACCGCAAGGGTGCTGGTAGGCTTCATCGACACCTTCGCCATGCTGCAGAGTCGGTCCCTACTGAGAGAACGCCGGCCGATCGCTGGGAAGACCTGAACCTGACAAAGGCACTGGCTCTTCTTTCGCTCCGATCTCGTCCTGTTGCGTCTCTGCTGGCGCAAAACAGACAAAGAAAGAATATATAACATGGGGAAATGCACAGGGAGGATAGGCGAAAGACCAAGCAACCAAGCAACCAAGCAACCAAGCAAGCACAACCGTAAGCACGAAAGCAACCAAACGTCATCAGCTCGGACAGATTCTGAAGATGGGGGGCTCGGACGCCTCCGCCAGAAGCCCGCAGAACGTGCATATGTCCGTTGCACCTTCCTCTTTTTTGTTCGTAGGGTTCGTTTCTTCGTTTCTCGAGCGTGTTGAGCATCCGTTAGGAGATCGGCAATCCATCAAACGATAATCCCTGAGCATTAGGCCCGCACTGTAGAGAAAAACTCGGGAAGAGACGAGAGAAAACTCAGAAAAGTCAAACACAGCCTCATTCCCAAGGGGGCTCGTCACAGCAGGGATCATCTCATTCAAACGAAGGAAAAAAACAACAAGCGGTTTGGTGGTTTCAAGAACATCAGAAAGCTCGACAACATAGCGCATAGCGCCCAGCGTACTGACCGTAATGGTATCTTACTATCTCTACCTCGTCCCGAGCTTTCGCCTCGTGAAAACCGCGGCCCTGAGAAGTGACGGTCCAGGTATGGGAGCAGACACCCACGATAACAAGCCACTGATGACGATACCAGTGGCGATACCCATGCGTATTTATAGCTTCTTGGCAACAGCGCAACGAGTCCGCCGGTATGCTCTCTCTCTCTCTCTCTCTCTCTCTCTCTCTCTCTCACACACACACACACACACACACACACACACACACACACACACACACACACACACACACAGAGTTCCGGAGTGTGGTGGGTGGACCGTGGGTGTGTACGATTGTTCAATAATTGAGCGGGCCGTCCGGGACATCCGTTAAGTCCATAGTACAGAGGATTAGCGTGGCCCCTGGCCCCCTGCTCAAGGGTGACACGCATAAATCGAGAAATGATCCAAACAAATGGACACGCAAAAGTCGAGAGGATTAGGATGCCCCCTGCTCAAGGATGACACGCATAAATCGAGAAAAGTGCCGATGGTCGCCGAGCAGACGAGGGAAGCGTCTTAAGGAATACTATTGAATAGACAGAAGCGGCAATATGGGAAACCTTTTTCTTCTGGTGACCGTCGTGTCAATCACACTACCGTAGTAAGTAACTCATTGCAACGATCCGTCCTGCCTTTTCGTGGTCAGTTCAACCAAGCAGTTAGCGTACGCGATGGTGCGACGAAATTTCGGAAACGTACGTGGTTTTTTGTACGGGTGGGCATGGAGGAAATTTCGGACGTCGGGCCCCACCCCTGACCATGCTTGTCATGATGGCCGCAAACCACCGTCTTCCCCCGAGTAGAACGTACAGTCATCAAGGCTGTATGGCTGTATCTACCTAATATATAGACTCAAAGGTCCTTGCACCTTTTTTTTTTTTTTTTTTTTTTTTTTTGGGTTCCTTGCCCACGTTTTCGTGAGTCAAATTGGAGAGGAACCAAACCCCACTACCCATGAGTTCCACACATTTGGCCTCCTCTTTTTGTTTTTCTTTCGGGCGGGGGAAAGGGGGCGGTTAATGTTGGGGGCTAATGTTCTAAGACTTAGAATTTTTTTCATCGTCATGCAGGCTGTTCTTTTTTTTTGCTTTTTCCTCTTTTGGAAAGTTTTTTTTTTTCCCAGCTCACGTTCCCTGTCGGTGGGTGAACAATCCCACACTTGGTGAATTCTGCTTCACAATGATAGGAAGAGCCGACATCGAAGGATCAAAAAGCAACGTCGCTATGCACTCGGTCTTTGTCTTTTCCGTTGTCCGAGCTTTCGTTTTCACGTGCGCTCTCAATGATGATAGGTAACGGCAGTGGCATTTATTAAAAACAAAAAAAAAGAAAACACTCGTAAGACGACGAGGCTGGTGCCCAGGTCTTAGGACTTAAATTTTGATATCGGACCACACGATATCAAAATTTGAGTCCTAAGACCTTGGCAGTAGGTTCGTCTGCTCAGTACGCGGGCAGCAGAAAGAGGGAAGCGGGGTAAGGAGGGAGTGTCAATGTTCTTCATGGAGCAACAACTCCACCGCGCAGTCTTTTCTTGTGGCTGGTCCCCGCGGGCTCCTCCCGTAAGCGGAAGTGCGTAATGCTCCAAGAGGTTTTCCCAGGTAGAATGTGTTTGACCCCGGCCTCGAGTTTTATGAGTAATAAATTATAATAATAAAAAAAAAGGAGTCCTCTGCGGGGACACACACACGCGGACTTTTTTCTACCGCGCTCTGGACGTGACTACAGTCAGATGCATCCGAGCGTAGGAGTAATTGCGGTCAGATGCAATAGAAAGCGCCCGTGCGAGTCTTGACCTGAGAGGAAGCGTCTTGTTCTTCGGACAGTCAGCAGAGCGGATGACAGACATAAGTGACATACCAACAATACTGAACTCTGGACCAGGTGCATTCGGAGGAGTCCAGCCTTTTGATTGAATGTAAGGGGACAATTATGAGCTGGAGATACGTACAGAGTGTTGCGCGGCGGAGCGAAGCCCATCGACTCTGGGCCTGGACAAAAATGTGGAGGCGCATCTGGTCGTGTTCTAGCGGACAGTTCATTCCCATTTCGCACACATTTCCAGAGTGGTGTGGCGATGCCCTCTGTCTGGTCTAAATTTACACTGCTGGGGGCTTAAAACTCGGTCTTTTTTTTTTTTTTTTTTTTTTTTTTAACCTTGGAATTTTATTTCAAACGGGCCCAGTGCCCAAGGCTTACATCAACATAACAAGGAGTAACGCGAAAATAGCAGAGGGCACCTGGCCTCGGGTGCACTCCCCAGCCCGAGCCATCGCTCTGTAGAAGATTACGAAACAAAAGCACGTCTCAACTATCCCTAATACTACCTAAACGCCTTCAATTCTAAAACGAGAATAAAAAACAAAACAACAACCACCGAAAATGATGTCACCAACACCTATGGTGAACACTATCAAAACCATAGTCAAACAACACCGAAAAGGTTTTCTTAAGACCAATAAAGAACTTAAAAGAACCGAAACATAAGCAGGAAAACACCAATTCTTAAGACCAATAAACTAGTCGATGTCGACGGCCAAACATGAACGGACAGAAAACCTAACCTACCCTCGGGTACTCTCCCCAGCCCGAATCATCCCTCTACAGGAAATCATGAAACAAAAACGCGACTCAACGATCTAATTTCTACCTTGGCCTTTTTTCCCAGGTCGCTGCGAACAGTAAAGTAATTATGAAAAACGCGAAAAGCAATATCTACGGCATTCCACACCCAAAGTAGTCCCTTCGCCTTTTGGTGAAACCGTCCTTTCCCTGCTTCGGACATTCCCGCGCCGCCTGCACCGTGGACCCTGCGTCTCGTGCATCCTCTCAAAGACGGACGCATTCCTCGCTCCACTACTCGACATTCTTGCTTGCATTTGGACGCCCTTCTGGAGCAGGTGCATCTGCCGGAGTCGATCCTTTTAAATGCATGGGGACAGTTCTGAGGTCCACATACAATCGAGTGTTGTGTAGTGGGAGCGAGGCCCATAGAGTCTGGTCAAAGTAAAACCTGGTCTTCCCCAGCCGTTGCCAGGAGTAACTGTGGAAACGGTAACTGCACTTTTTGGAAAGCAGAAGGCCAAGTCCCACTTACGCTGATCCTTGATTTCTGGTCGTTGATCTTCCGAATCTGCGGCCAGAAATGGATCATCCGGGTAAGTGGGACCTGGCCCCAGAAGGCCCCTGCGTCCCATTGTGCCACAGAGAGGATGGAGCCTCACACTGCATTCTCAGCCGAAGTTCACAATCTGAGAATGCAGTCTAAAGCTCCGCTCCATCCTTTCTGTGGTACAATGGGACGCAGGCCCGTCGCAGCAGGGGCCTGCTTTGCAAAAAGTGCAGTGAATATGCAGTAACCAGCTGAGGGGCTGAGGAAGTGTGATGCTAAGGGGCACAACAAAGGTGCAGTTTAGTAAAGACTCTGAGGAACTACGCAGTTCAGAAACTGAGACTCAGTAAACAATGTTACTGTAACAGTAATTATGCTCCATCGTTTCTGTATTGTGATTGGACGCTGACCCCTTTTCCAGCAGGTGTAGTTCTAACTTCTAAGCTACATTGTTCTCTCAATTTCACCTTTCACTACCTCCCTACCACTACTTGTAACTTCGTAAGCCTATACAGGGAACCCCTGCAAGCATAGCTACCTCTCACAATTACGGGTGGGGCCACGAGTGAGGGGGGCCTGCTAAGGCAAAGACCGAGCGTTTCGCCAGTAGCTGCGCCTCGATCTACTTCCCTCACCCCCATAGAGTAACAGCAGTGTCTATGGCCAGCACTCTCCCACACACCACACACAACCCACCTCCCACCACACACACACACGCACGCACCCCTGATGGTCAAAGACCCTAGCAACACCAAAAGGGGGGAGCAAACCAACTATCTCAGTTGGTTGGCATCAAGAGTGCTGCAGGAGGAGGGGCGGGGGGAGCAAGCCAACTATCTCAGTTGGTTGGCACCAAGAGTGCCGCAGGAGGAGGGGCCGGAAACTCCATGCGTGCCAAAATGAAAACCCGGCTGGTGCGGGGCACTGCGGGCCTCCTTTTGGCCAAAATGAAAACCGAACTGGTGCGGGCCTCCTTTTGGCTTGCCTCGCCAGCCATTTTGCTCCAGAGGCCGAGCCCCAAAAGTTGTGCTGGCATGCAAGTCGCACCTTGGAAACAAGGGCGAATTGAATCTGGGTACAGAGGGTATTCTTAGGGATAATTGGTAGAAAGCACCCACGCCAAAACCTTTTCGGGTTTTGGGCGCCTAAACTCGGCCGTTTGGTACTACCGGCCCAATGACTTCCATGCGGGGTACTACAGGCCCACGCGTCGCTCCGTTTTGGCATGGGTGATTTCTACCAATTATCCCGTATTACAATCTTTCCGATCTTTACATGGGTAAAGATCGGAATTCGCCCCCCCAAAAAAAAGAGCTGGAAAAGGTACACCAGCTTTGTCTTCGGGAGCACAGTCCCATCGGCAGTGGGACAGGCCTATGGGGAGTATGGGCCATCCAGTGCGACACTGCATGGCAGCAGCGACAAGTCCATCACGAATTCTTGGGCAGAGAAAACAGGAGTGACACAAAAAAAAGAAAGAAATAACAGCACAGTCCTTCCCACCCATCAGATCACAAATGATCCAATGGCAGAATTGCCCACAACAGAGAAAAGGAGTAACTGCCATGGTGACCTTTCTCTGGAAGAAACGACTTCTGTCAGCGGCCATCATGATGGCGCCGGCCGCCCTCCATAATGCACTCTGTGGTCGAAGGAGGGCTTCAGCCAATGGGATTATTGCACTCCAGCAAACCAAATGCTGAAAATATTCTATCCAGTGGGCCTACGGCCGATCCTATCCAGCCCTCTCGTGTGGACAGGTCATACCCTCATTGGATAAAAATACCCCCATCGGATAGAAAATAAAATTGGTGGGAAGCTTCCAGGAGGCAGATCCTATCCAGCCCTCTTGGTGAAACCAACCGCCCTTTCCCTGCTCCCGGACACTCATGGTCCCACATAGCGAGCACATCACTCCCCAACCCACCTGCCCGGCTGCGGACAGGTGGTGATGCTCTGTCACAATGGCCAGGTGGATGGGCAGCCCCAACCACATGGCACAACATCCGTCCAAAATGCGGAACCCGGCGTTTTTTTTTTTTTTTTTTTTTTTTTTTTTTTTTTTTTTTTTTTTTTAACAGAGGCGCCGTCTWTTGGTGGGCAGGTGGAGATTGAGTTGGCACTCCCAGCCAGAGAATAAAATATGCGGCTTGCGTGCAGCTGCAACTGTCAAGTCTCGGCCTCCGGAGCGAAATGGATGGCGGCGCCAGCAGCCAAAAGGAGCCCCAGCGCAGTTCCCCTTTTGGTCTCGACAATGCTTAGACTTTTTATTTTGATTGCGTTTTTTCCAAGCAATTCTGCACCAGGTCATTTCGTTGTGGATGAGTGAGTCCCATGCCACCTTCCACTTTCATTACAGCAACTTTGTAAAGAGGATTCCGAAGCAAGAATGCGGTTTCTCCAGCCAAGTTCTTTGAGTGGGGCTGTGCAGCAGTGCCCAATCTGAACTACCATGGAATTCATGGGCTGTGGAGCCTCATGGACTGTAACGATTTCTGCGCTGTACTAGCTTGAAGTTGGGGAAATTTCCCAAAGTACATGCGTGAAGCAGGAGCCAATACGCCAACAGGAAGGACCTTGCAGCGCCACTCACTAATTGTGAAAAAGACAAGAACTATAATGGTGGGTGTATCCTTCCACGTTCTCATCAAAGATACACGCTTCAGACTGCATGTTTGGTAAGGAGTGCGGGGAGGGCCTAAGGACATACTCAAACTACCACCTTTCCTCGAACGAGTTTACAGTGGCACACAGTCCTCTCAGCCACAAAATCACAAAACAGGTCGCAAATGTCAACGGCCCGATGGAAGCTGCAGGGCTCCGCAATTTATGTGATCACGGCCAAGTGCCCTTCTTTTCTTTTCTTTTTTTCGAACGAAAATGGAGGAAAATGAGACGGTGAAAAGTGGGGATAATTGGTGGAAAGTACCCACACGGAAACCTTTTTGGTTTTGGGCACCAAAAAAAGAGGGGCGAGTCCCGGGCGACTGCTACGCACCCCAGGGAAAATGATCGGGGGGTATTTTCATCCCACGTCGGGCCCTACCTGAGGCAGTTTTTCCTGGGCCCTACTGGCCTACCTGCCCATGGGCGTTTTCCGACAGAAGAAGGGAAGAGGGCAGAGAATGCCCAGGAGCAATCAAGTAAAACTTTGCCCAGGTTGCCGTATGACTGCACTCAGCCCGACCAGACGGGGACACAGAACGCATTTGGCAGATCAAATTTGAAATGCAGGCAGCGCTACTCGGTGGAGGGGCAAAGTAGCAAATCCTGGATTGCAAATGCCACAAAAATTGCAGAAACAAGTTCCTAGTGTGAGTATGCCCTAACTTAGCTACTGTGACAATGAAACAGTAAAAAAAAAGTAACAGTACGGTCAGCACCACAAATAATTGAAAAGGAGGGAAGGAAAAGAACCCCTTGTGAAGGTTGTAGTAGCTTGCAAGACCACCACCACCGTCCTGGCGACAGATTGGCGGAAAGCTCAGGTGATCTCTCCGGTTAAGTTGCAGAATGCCCAGGTAGACCAGCTGCTCAGATGATCTCTCCGGATAGGTAGCAGAAAGCCCAGGTAGACCAACTGCAGCTGAGCTGCTCAGATGCTCTCTCCTGATAAGTTGCGTTCTCTCTGGATCCAGCTTATGAATCTTCGGGAGCGAAGAATTGCAAGCATGCCATGGCTGCAAGCCTGCAACCACTTCCAATCGAGGCGAGTCACAGCTTCAAAATGTTGGTTTGTCGGAAAGGGGACGGAAATTTCCCCTTCCTGCAGAAGGTGTGATCTGCTTGGGCAACAACTAAGCACCTGTGGGTTCACTGCCCCCACTCACTTCTGATCTGGCAGCGGTGGAGGAGCACTGGGACTAGGTTCCTTACTGTGGTGCATCAAGTAATCCAATCCATGTTGTTCCCATTGCTATGAACACAAGGGAGCTATACCGAAGTCCTGGTGAACATCCCTTTTAGGGATAATTGGTGGAAAGTGCCCACCTGGAAACCTTTTTGGTAAACAGCGCCCAAACCTTTCCCGTTTGGTGAAAAGCTATGTATCATCCGCGGTCATGACCGCGGGCTTTTTTGCCGCATGCGGTCGGGACCCCGCCCGCGGCGGTCGACGCCCGTGGCCAACTGCGGGCATGAAACCCGGGGATTTAAAAAAAATAAACTAATAGGCCAACAAAAAAAAAACAAAACAAATGGGGTTGTAGGGTTTGAAATTCCCTACATCCCCATATTTTTCTTTTTGGATTTTGATGCTTTTCGTTATTTTTAAAAAATAGAAAACGAGAAAAACAAGTATTAAAATCAAAAGAAACACCATTAAAAAAACGGATTTTTTTTTTTTAATTTTTTCCTAATTGCTG
>BFEA01000040.1:721012-731083 GCA_003427395.1 Chara braunii
AGATCAAATCAATCAATCAGACCAATCAAGATCCTAGGATCTTGATCGGTCTGATTGATTGATTGATTGATTGATTGATTTGATTGATTGATTGATTGATTGATTGATTGATTGATTGTGTGTGTGTGTGTCGGGGAGGGGAGGTGCGCCGGGAGGGGGAAGAACGGTGCGGGCGGGGAGGAAGGACGGCGGTGTGACGAACCACTTTCTGTAACGCGCGACTTTCTGCGCGGTTGCAATGAGGGGTCCTAAGCTGGGAAGGTTGGGCCAATTACGGGAGATTGGGATGGATGGGAAATTGCATCAGTACCCTCGCTTCTTCGTCTTTTGCGTCGATTCTTTTCGGATGGGTGAGTTTGGAACTGGGTGCGTCCCAGGACGGGTGATTGACTGGTCGGACGGCTGGAGCACCGTCAAGCGCGCGATTAATAAATGTTGACATCGTTTCTTTTGTCAGTTTTGGAATTTGGGCGCGGACATCGCGCGGGAATTTGCTTCGTTCTTTTGAATTTTCTTTTTTTAATTTGTTTTTTAATTTTGTCGAGCCCCGATGGCTCTCGGAATTTCAAACTTTCTTTCCGGAACTTGTGCTTTTTGCTTTTTCACATTAGTTAGGAATTTAGGAATTTTGTAATTAGGACTTTCTTTTGCCGCGCGGCGCCTTTTGCTTATGCGCTTCTTTATGCGGCTGCCACGGAATTCTGATTAGTCGGCACCTTTAATCGGATGTGTAACTGTAATTTTGGATTGGCGCCATTGTAACTGTATCTTTCTTCTTGTGCTTCGTCTTTCCCGCCCTTCGTCTCTTTCTCTTACCGCGTTTTTGGTGGCCACGGTCCGCATGATCGGATCGATGCGTGGAGAGCGGCTACATCCACCACGCCGCGGCCCGGTCATACAGAACGCAGGCGCTCCCTCTCTAATCTCCCTTCTAAGTCCTTGTAATTCCGTGTTCTTCGCGCATGCATGCACGCTATAAATTTCGGCTGCGCGATTAGTTAGCTCTCTTAACCAGCTGTTGGAAGCTCGGGGTTGCGTGATCAGAGAGGGTCGGCACACGGGCGAAGAAAGAGGTGAGTAGAGAAGGAGTCGGGCGACCCGACGAGCTGGTGCCGAACACGTGGGGTTGACGCGGGCCACGATGGACTGTGGGCGCGGGCAAACCTGACGGGTGCAGGAGGACTAAGCGGGGTGACGGCTTCGTGGGTTGGTGCCTGACGACGGACTGTCCGCATCGGAGAGAGAGAGAGAGGAAGAGGGAGCTGAGGTTGATGGACGCAGATTTGCTGTTTCTTTTATCTTTTCTCCCTCCTGTCTCGTGTATATAAATTTTGATTTCGGCTCCGGGTGATTTGCCCGTTTTCTGTTTTTCGGAATCTGGACTTGGGTTTTTGCTCACACTTGTCTTTGCGATTTCATCTCGGATGCACTGTGTGTATGTTGCTGAATGAATGGATGTATGAATGCCATGTTTGGTTGCTTGTCTTTCTACCAGATCCTTGCCTTTGCCCTTGTTACTGCCTTTTGATGCACTCATGAGTAGGATAGGATTTTTTGCGCAATCGGTAATCCTGCTCTCGTTTCTGCTTGTTGATTGAGCTGTTGCGGTCGTTGCATCTTGCATTACGGAGTAATTAGACAATCGGATGTCTGGCCCAGCGAATGCCGCGCGAGGACACGTGCAAACACGATCTGAGTTGTGCATTTACACGTACCCCCGCGCGTCAATTCGTTAGTCCCAAAAAGGACCATCGATTGCAGAAGCACTGTCTGATTGGACGCGGTCATCCAGGGTCTGCGAACTACGAATCCCCCTCGGCGGGGGCCATCCTCGGACAGGTCCTCGGTCGCGGCCTAGGTCCGCGGTCCGCGGCCATGAAAAAAAAAAAAAAAAAAAAAAAAAAAAAAAAAAAAAAAAAAAAAAAAAAAAAAAAAAAAAAAACTGAAAAAATAAATGTTATGGAGAAAACTATACTGAACAATTTGCCTTGTGGTCATATCCAAAACGTTACTGAATTAAAAATAAAAAATCACATACGTTTCATGTTTGTTTTTTGGAAACAAAACAAACAAACAGCTTTTGCCTAAGGAAAATTAGTTTTTGAATTTTCAAAATTCGAAGACGAAGTCAAAAAATAAAATAAAAAATTGCGCAATTTAGATCTCCAAAAGATCTACAACCCCATATTTTTTTATTTTTTTTTTGATAAATTGTTAAGGTCACAAAAAATTCCTGGAAGTTGCGGCCGCACCCAACCACGGCCGGAGCCGCGGCGACCGTGATCACGTCCGCCCTCCAAGCTTAACCCCGCGGACGCGACGGAGCAGTCATCCCGTACGAACACACGTAAGCGCGACTTGATTCGTGTGGCCGGCACGTATTCGCACGCGGTGATCGCAATCGGGACAAACCCGCCCTTAGGCATCTCGTAGCTCTGCGATGACATAATGACACCAGTGCCGGACCCGTGAACGTGAAAGGGTCCGGCCACCTGAACGTGACCGGCCGTTCACCGGGTCCGATTCCCGTGAACGGCCGTTCACGGGGGCTGTTCAAGGCCCTGGTGGCCACGTGGCAGCCCGAGTGGTCGGCGTCGAGGTGCGATCGGGGTCGCGCGGGGTCCAGCTAGGACCTCGTACCTTCAAATCAGAAAAAAAAAAGAAAAAAAAAAAAGGATATTTGTGTTTAAAAATAATAATAAAAAAAAAATTTGGGGGTTGATTGATTGATTGATTGATTGATTGATTGATTGGTTGGTTGGTTGGTTGATTGATTGATTGATTGATTGATTGATTGATTGATTGATTGATTGATTAATTGATTGGTTGGTGGGGGAGGGGTCCTCCCTCCACTCTCTCTCTCGCGCAACGGCTCAGAGTCTCCCGAGCCCTCCTCCACTCAACGTGGCTCGTTGCCACCCGATCTGAAAATCTCACGGCCGTAGTAGGCCTTTTTTTTTTTTTTTTTTTTTCGAAAAATTAAAAAAAAAATTCCSATCGAAAAAAAAAWAAAAAAAATGGGCAGGTGCCCCTTTACAGTCCCCACACGTCTATAAAAAAAAAAAGTCCCCCTACCAGGCGGAAAAAAAAAAAAAAAACGGAGTTCCCGCTCACGTGAACTCCGTGAACTACCGGCGTTCACGTTTTCTGTGAACGGTGGCCGGCCCCCGTTGAATGGGGGTACGGCACTGAATGACACGCTCAGCGATCTCGGAGTCGTTGTTGTACGATCCGGACTATTTCACCTCGTGGATAGCGGAAAGTCTCTGGCAGAGATACCCTTGCCTAATAGAAAATCGATTGTGTCCTAGGGAGTTTCATTGCGCCACCACCAGCGACCCTCGGTGCTCTCATTTCCCCGCTCAGGACCACACCCACTACTTCACCCACCCCGGATTTGTCGTTCTCTCCATCAGTTTCCCTCCCTTCCGTCTTCTTCTTCCGTATCACCAACTCCGCGTCATCCCGTGGAAGCACTGGAAGGCCATAGCCCCCTACTGGCCCAGCACGCCTTGCGGAAATTACCGACGGCGCGGCGATCTGCGGGCCCCCGAACCCCGAAGGCCTAATCCGAACGCGCAACGTCCGACGCCACGTGGCAACTTTCGACGGCCAGACTCATCGGAACTTCACACACCCCGAAGGGACTTTCCGGCGAACCGCCGTCCTCAGAACCAATGGCTAGCCTGGCCCTGAATGACTCGCAAGTGCCATCTACCTTATGAGTAGGGGAGGTCTACCCTCTTCGCCAAATTGCACTCGTGCCCCCGAAAAACTCTGCCACAGGAGATCTCAATTCTGACCTGGGACTCCACCCCCACTTTCCCAAAATTCCTTGGCACACCCCTTTTCGCACTTCCAGGCCCACACCCTGCTTTGATCAGGAAGTCGCGTTGGGCGGGAGGTTGGTATCGGAGCCCGACACGTGGCCGGGTTTTAGGATTGACAACACGATAATTAAGTGATCTGGCTAACCGAGGGCGACCTCGACCCCAGAACGCATTGTCGCGCTCGGCGGTCCCGCACCCCGCTGGGAGCGCTGAACCTCACGGTTGTGTCACGCAGGATTTTTTTCCGAAGAACAACTTGTCACCACTCCAACCGTGCGTGCGTGCTATACCTCTCACAACGCCCTGCGACAGGTCGGGACGTCGCGAGGTACAACTTACCTCTACCCGAGGGGTTGTCACCACCCTTGGGTAGGCGTATCCCTGCTGAGTTACCGGCCCACGTGCGAAGGCTTTTACATGCCTGAGTAGAGGTAGGTCGAGCGAGGGCGTTTGCTCGATCGCTGTAGCATAATATGGGGTACGCGCGGTAAGACGCCTAGGACTGACCCGTTCGATACTCTGGTCGAACTTTGAGACGGTAGTCTATTTCCGCTTTTGTTCTCAAAACACTTTCTCCTTCTAACCTCTATGATCAACGTATCAAAACCTTGTCACTACCAAAGATAATCTATTCCACTCAACGTATGATTGATCATCAGATAGTATATAAGACTTGATTATGGATAGCGAGGTATTACCGCTGGGAACCCTTCCCACTTTCACAAGTGCTGAGTGTCCAAACTCTTCACGATGTCAATTCCAGTCCAACCCAAATCATGCACAAAACAGACTTGCACAACATAATGCAAAAGACAGTTCACATGCCATGCACTAACGGCGTCAACCATCAACCACTGACATTGTCCCTCACTCCCCAAACCATGCATGACATCTCTATCTATCCCGAGATGCAAGCCCAGCCCCCTCACATTTATTTAAAGGACCCTTGAGAGTGACCAGGACCATTTAGGCGATGACCACAGGTGACAGTTTTACTGACCACAGGGTTTGTTTTTGGATGTAGGTATCAAGTCAAAGTGGAAAGAGTTGAATCGGTAACGACCGACCTGTTATCTAGTGATAACAGAAAGTTGAGTCCTTTATGTAGGACTTCTCCTTCAATTGCAGTAGACCAAGCAAAAGATCTGCACACACAAAGGTCAACAATGATTCAACATCCCTACTTGACTTCCCACTTATCGATATCTAAGGGTCGAGTCCTTAGATCTAGTTTGTGAGTTTTTGGATCAACTTTCCAAAGTCCAACCCCTAGCTTCTATCGATCCTGAGTCGTCTGTCACTCCCCCTCCTTTTATTTCAAGGAGTTTCTTTGCCTCAAGTTGTCCCAGGGAAACTCATATTTCCCCTTACTCTCAGTACTTGCAGTTTCTCTCTTGCAGATAAGCACACCCTTTTGTGCTTACGCGGTAATCTAACTGAGATCTACTCATGTCGTTCGGTGGTTTCTCCCTTAGGAGCCTATCAATAAACAGAGGCTATGCGGAACTTCTTCTTGTCTAATCCTTTTCCCTGCGGCATTCGCTTTCTTCTACGTTTCTTTCTAAATGACCTTTGGGGTCGCCCCCGATGGAGCACTCCCTTTTTCCCTTTCTCTTCTTCTTGTCCTGACCTACACAGGTAGTAGGCTGATTCACCCAGGAATCTTCCACTACTCGATCAATTTCAAACAATCTGTCAGTCAGAAGAGTAGTCGAGTAGCCCTTACGGAAGCCCTCAACCACCCTTCATAGTCCATGCAGTCTTTACGCAATCAAACAATTCAAGCAATCATGCGCGAGTGACCGGATAACCCACAAGTGAGTATTAGTTACGATAAGTGGTTCCAAACCCCATTTCAGATTCAGGTGTCAATTCAGAGCTCAAGTTAGTAATAGGCGGCCTTCCCGGAAGCCTCCTATTACTTCCTTGATCAAAGCTCAATCTATTATCACAAGTGTAATAGGATGACCCTACGGGAGTCACCCTACTACTTACTTAGAGTCAGACGAGCTAGGATTAAGTCAGTGGACTTAGACAAGCCGAAGTGCCTTACTTGGTACGTTAGGGTGTAGCCAAGCAGGCTATAGGATGACTCTACGGGAGCCTCCTATATCCGGTTTGAAAGTTATCAGATCGAACGTTAGTACTCATTTATGCCGCCTGTCAGTCATACCTAGACAAGTAGTAGGATTACTCACCCGGTGGTATCCCTCTACTGCCTAAACACAATCACCATTTCTTCATTAGTAGACCTCTTAATCAAACAAGTATTACGATAACCCTCCCGGGAGTTACCCTACTACTAGTTTGATGAGTAGAAGATCAGTCAAAACTACTCCAAGTTAAGTTGCCTTGACCGTTCCCCTACTTTTCCCACTCATCGTGAAGGAGCAATAGGTATGCCGACTTTCACGAAAGCCGACCAGATTGACTTAGACTTAGGAATTCGTGTACTCACCCGGGAGTACTTAATTCCCTTCCTAAGTCTAGTCAGATCAAGTGATAGGAGAACTCCATGGGAGCCTCCCATAACCTGATTTAAATAATTAGGCTATTAGCATCCGAACGATGCCAATTCATTAGTCATTCCAAAACAAGTAGCAGGGTTAATCACCCGGGAGTATCCCTTTTACCTGTCCATAATCAACTCGCTCTTTTCCTCGTTAGTAGACCTCTTGATCAAACAAGTACTAGGATAACCCACCCGGGAGTCACCCTACTACCAGTCTGATGCGTAGGAAATCAGTCAACTTTCACGGAAGCCGACCAGATTGACTTAGACTTAGGAGCTCGTGTACTCACCCGGGAGTACTTAATTCCCTTCCTAAGTCTAGTCAAATCAAGTGAGAGGAGAACCCCACGGGAGCCTCCCATAACCTGATTCAATGTTAATTAGATAAACCATTAGTAATTTAAACAAGCCAACTTCTTAGTCATACTAAAACAGTTAGCAGGGTTACTCACCCGGGAGTACCCCTTTTACTTGCCCAAACATAATCAACTCATTCTTTCCTTGTTAATTGATCCCCAGATCAAACATAGTATTAGGAAACCCTCCCGGGAGTCACCCTAATACCAGTTCGATGCGTAGGAGATCAAGATCATTTTTAGGTTAGTTTGCCCTGATCGTTCATATTAATTGAGCAAGAGGTGTTGTTGACTTACACGGAAGTCGCACGGATCGATATAGACTTAGGAGTTCGTGTACTCACCCGGGAGTACTTATTTCCCCTCCTAAGTCTAGTCAGATCAGTGATAGGAGAACCCCACGGGAGCCTCCTATTACCTCTGCTTTTGTTAGTTGTTTGAAGACGTGTACCCCACGGGAGTACCGGATTAGTCATGCTTTGATTAATTACTTGAAGGCATGTACTCCACGGGAGTACCGGATCAGTCTTGGATTTAGCTGGTAAGTCAACAGAGAAGACGCACGACATCTTCTCGTCAGTGATGTATGCATGTCAAAGACAACTAATTAGGTGGATGGATGGGTAGTTCGCACGGCGAGTACCATTTAGTCATTCTATGCAGGCAGCTTGACGACCCCAACGGAGGCCTCCATCAAACTGCCTTTGTTTTCTCAAGACCAAGCAGACTAAGTTCCCTCTTGGTTCTTTCCTAGGTTCCTTTTCTGACATCAGGTACGTTCTGATTTCAATCATATGGTCCCTTTTGCTTTTGGTGTTTTAGTCCTGAAGAAAGCCATAAACAGTATATCGTACAATCATACAAGCAGACAATAGAAGGGTGTAGCCTTTAAGGGTATATGGGAAAAGAATGAAGCGTGCGTATGTTAAGGTTCCCTGCCTCCAGAGTTCCTCCTGAACTCCGGCAGAGCTCCCGCAATTGCCCTGACCACGTCAAGTCTATACAATGATTTTCTGACTTTTTAGCAAGATCAGGAACATCCTAGTGATCATATATCATTTAAACATGTATAGCTGAAGAGATAGGAGGATCAATCAACGATAAGAGTGGAGGAAGACGGAGGAGGTGTGCACCACCACGAACGCGATGATGTTTCTTCTCCTTCCTAATGCCTCACAATCCTCGTCAGTTTAGTCCTCAGTCAAACAAATAATAATAAAATCAATAAACACCAATAAATAATAATAAACAATAATAATTATTATGATAATAAAATAATGATAATAATAATAATAATAATAATAAAAGTAGCATTTCCTCACTAACTTCCAGAAGGATCAAATAAAGGACCCTCTTCCTTTCATTTTCTCTTTTCCTCAGTCATTTCCCTCACTCTTTCTCTCTTCACCTTGAAGTTCCTCGTTCCTCACTTCTCACTCTTTCTTTTTCCTGCATAACCCTGCCTTCTCCTTACTTTGCCATTTAGTTCTCACTATTTCCCGGTTACTTTCATCCCCTTTTATACTTGTCTGGCCATAGGTCCGACCAAGTTCAAAGAGACCCTATCTAAGTTGTCATAGGTATGTCCAAGGCAGATCCTAACTGAGTCATTTTCTCTGTCGGCCAATAATGCAGTCATGGTGATCAGGTGCTCTAATCAGGCGAAGATAGTAGTGAGAGGCTTCGCGCATACAAAGAACAAGCATGCGATAGATAAATAAAGCACAGACAATGCATAGACAAGGCACGGACACAGACAAAGACATATCAGACAGACATCGCACCAGACAAGGCATCGTCTCAGTATGGGAAATAGAACACCGACTACACAACCATAGTACAGGCCTAGCTCGTAGGAATACCACAAACTCCATACAGGCTCAACACATAGTCATAGCACAACTCATCAACCACAAACACAGATCACAGATATAGCTCAGATACAGACATAGCATAGACACGGCCTTAGCACAAACAGACGTAGCACAACGGTGTAGCCACATCATAAATGCTACAATTGCACAGTCATAGCACAATCTCAGAACACAGATGCAGCACGCAGGTTTGGCACGGTCTCAACACAGAAACGCGGAACACAGACCCAGCTCAGACACAGTGCAGATGTAGAACACAGACATAGCCTACAGTCCTAGTACAAACGTAGTACTGTGATACACAGATACCGCACAGATGCAGTACAATGGCGCACCGACATGGCAGAGTCATGCTTTCCCTGACTGTATCGCTAACTATGGCAACACACATACAGTCATACAGATGTTCCCCCACAGATGTGTTGGTGAAAGCCCGACAAAACTGTCTGACGCAGTCCTACTTTTCTGTTCACACCGCCCGTCGCTTCTATCGATCGAATGGTCTGGTGAGGTGTCTGGATCTCGGCGGTCTGTCGTTGTCTATCTGTCTGATGGTCTGTCTCTTCTCTCTTTTCTCTTCTCTCATTCTCCCCCTCGCTCTCTCTCTCTCTTTACAGCAAAGAAAAATGAGCAATAGCGGGATGATAATATTCAGACTACATGTTCACATTGAAAGCCAGATCGTACCACAGTGTCCAGAAGGCAGCAATGCACCAATATAACATCAATAGAGAATCGTAACACTGAAAACTCAAGGTTAATGAGAGTTCTGCTCTCGCCGCTACCATCACATGTATTCTAGGCTCTTCTCCGTACTTGGCACTCGGTGCCCAACCTACTCCCTACACAACTAACATTTGCCTTCTGATTGACAATGCAACTGTCGACGTCAGCAGCCGATGAAGTACTTGAAGACGTCGATCAATGCAGGCCATCGCCGATACCAGGTATGTGCCCTCACATCATCATCATCATCATCCTTCTCTCTCTCTCTCTTTTTGTTGGGCGTGTCTACTTGTCTGTTTCGTTTGCCGGAGTGTCTGACTGTGTTTCTGTCTGTGTATCTGATTGTGTCAGACCGTGTATCCGTCAGTTCTTTTCATTTTTGCTTGTCTGTCTGATCTATTTTTGTCTGTATCTCTCTGTATCTGTCCATTTGTTTCCGCTTATCCGCGTTTGGCGGCCTTTCTGTCTAGCTCTCCAGTGCCCAGCCTACTCTACTCATCCTACCTATCCCGCCTCCATTCTTGCAACCGGAACACTCTGAAGTCGGGGACCAATCCATGCGATGTCATCACCAAAGCTGACCACCAGCTCACACCAGGTACGTTATTCCCCCCCCTTTCTGTGTCTGCTTATCCGCTTGTCTCTCTGTTCCTGTTTGTCAGTCTGTGCGTGTCATGTATGCCTGTCTTCTCCCTTTTTCCTCTACTGTCTTTCTCCTTCTCTCTCTCTCTCTCTCTCTCTCTCTCTCTCTCTCTCTCTCTCTCTCTCTCTCT